>JBAKGM010043087.1:0-17751 GCA_037177215.1 Asparagus racemosus
GAGACGTAAACTCAACCTGTCAGTTCAGTGATCATTGCTTGGTGGTCCACGGACGACGCGTCCCCGGCACAGGCAAAAAACCCACAAAAGTAGGAGATTACTACGTAGTGACTCTTCTGTTCGAGTTTGTAGAGAGCGATTTTATTTGTAATTGAGAGTTACACGTGTAATTTTCATTTGTTTTCATTGTCAAAGCGTTTTGTAATGGAATCAACAAAGAATCTCACTTTCGACGCAAACAAATATTTACAAAAATGTCTCTTCAAATGTAACATATGACTTACATGTATGTGAATTAAATAACTAGATGAGCATACATTATCCTTGAAAATTGTGGTTGCTATAAATAAAAATCATACTTTTAAATTAATAAATTAATTTTAAAATTTTAAATAACTTTCCAAAAACAATGAAAATTTAAAAATAAAAAATCTTTAAAAATATAAAAATTCTAAAAATATAAACAATTTAAACACCTTCCCAAAAAATAGGAATATATTAATTGTCTTGTCTTTGAGCCCCCTTTGAGTTTTTTGTTCATCCCTCCCTTTTGGCCATTTCCTTGTGTGAAAAATCGCAGTGACCGGTCACTTTTTATCCCCCACCCCCCACCCCCTAACCCCTTCCTCTTCCATCTCCACCTCTACCCCACCAATCTCCTCCTCTCACATCCTCTTCCACCTTCTCTCTCTCCCCTCTTCTCCTCCTCCTCCATCTCCATCTTTTTTCTCGTCTCCTACTCCTTTTTTTATCTATATTTTGTCTTCTCTCCTTTTTTTCCACCTCCGTGCATTTACCTCTTCCCTTGTTTCTCCTCCTCCTTCCCACTCCCTCATTCCTCTACATCCATTTCCATCCCCCTTCGTCCCTCCTTCCTTCTCTTCCTCTGTCATTGTTCTTAATTCAAAGTCACGTCAAAGTTAACAATTGATAACTAAAGTTAACAAAAATATTTACAGTTAACAAAGATAACTAGAGGTAATGAAAATTAACTAAAGTTAACGAAAATGGTTGAAATTAACAAAGAAAAGATAAGTTATTAAAAAACATTTCTTAACTTTAGTCATTGGTTATTAACTTTAGTTGTTGGTTATTAACTTTAGTTGTTTTTTATTAACTTAAGTTGTCTTTTGTTAACTTTATTTTTATTCTTATTTTTATGTTTTTTCAATGAAAAGTGTATCTTTTCCAATTACTATGAGGGTTAAAAGCATTTACAATATCACTCAAGCATACCCGATTATAACAATACTCACAAGATTTACACACAAAAAAAAAAGGGAAAAAACTCACTCCACACTATAACAATTCTGTAACTGCCTCTCTATCAAAATTTTGGCATCAAGATCATTTGCATAATGAAAATGAACAAGAAATACATTATACTTGATCATTTGAATCACATCACAGGGCCTCTTCTTAGCATGACCATGTAGACGAGCATTTCTCTCATTCCACACACTATACATAATAGCAACCAACGTAAGTCTTTTAACTCTTTTTTTTTTATTATAAGTGCCCACAAGCTGATTAATATACCACTGAAGTAAAACATGTCAATCACAGCTTCTAAATTTGAATCTCATCTAGTCGATAACACCATTCCACACATTAGCCGCCAAACAACAAGTAAAAGTAGTTGGTTGTGGTCTTGAGCAGCATGGTCACATAGCACACATCTATTACCATGTAATATACTCATCTTCTCTGCACAGCAAGCCGCAGGATAAAAGGAAATTTAGGTAATGTTTTGATAGACCCTCCAATGCAACAGCTTTGAAGTTTGATATAACATTATCAATGGACCCCCACAAACTGATAGCCGTGCCTATATTCTTCAAATTTTGTTTCCATGCTGAGGAATCATTTGGTCTCCTTTGCACATATCAAATACTCTGCCCCTTCATATAATGCTACATGGATCCATTTCATTCATAACAGATCATTCTTAAAGTGAATCTATCAAATCATCTTAAGAGCACTGGCTTTGCTCCAATACACAGCTGAGAATACCTCCTGTCCTGACCCCCAACCTTACTGTCACAACATATGTTACTCCCAGCCATCAAAGATAATTAGAGGAACGATGTCTACCCCAATAAGTATCTTCTTCATAAGTCATCAATATTTAACAACACCCTTTTTGGTAAAACATATGAACCACACCAAAACACCTGCACACCAAGTTAGACACTCTTCACCAGTTGAAGCCTCTCAGGATAAGCTAATTTCCTAGCCTTCCATGAATGTATTTATTGTATAAGAAATGAGTGTGTTTGAAGTCAATAACAAATTATAGTATAGAAAATGTCAAACCACAAGGAGGGAGGTTTTGGCTTTAAAATGAGATTTTTCCTTTTTATGAAGTTGTCTGAAAAGAGGCTTTTATGAAAAGGGTTTGGAAATATGTTTTTGCTTTTTTTATTAAGAAAATAAAATGGAGATTACAAAGAGGGAGAGAAAAGAGAATTGAAATGCAAACAAGAGAAGAGAAAAAGAAAAAAATAAAACAAAGAGATAAAAATATAAACAAGAGAAAAAGGGACAGAAAATGGAGAAATGAAAGATCTAGAATGAAAATGAAACATAAAAAGAAATAGAAAAGGAAAGAAAATATGACAACTAACAAAACGAAGAAATATGAAATAAAAGAGAGAGAATAAGCAAATTAAACTAGGAAATTAATCAAGATAGATTTCCCTACTTAACTGTTTATTAGATAAAGAAAATACTCTCTTTTTTCTTATTCATTTTAGAATTAACAAGCATAACCTATCAATTTAGTTAAAGAAATCATAGATTATAAGGATAGATCCTAAAAATAAAATTAAAATTCATGCATATACAATCAAGTGAAAATAATAATCCTAAAATACTAATAAGCATGGGTTATCAAACCATCTAAAGAAAATATAACCTATCAAGTTAGAATATTCTATCAACATAAATTTTGATTAATTAATCAATACATAAATAATTAAGGCATAAAATAGAGCAAATCCAATTCTACTAAATAAGTTATATTAGTTTCCTCTTATCCTAATTATTCTAAGAAATTTAGCCACACTTATTATTTTTCTTGTTCTACAACAACTACTACTACCACTACTACTACTACTACTACTACTACTATTTTGTATTGTTCTTTATTCAATCTAGAATAGAGATGCAGAATAAAGAATTGGGAATAGAGAGCTCACATTCCACATTAGCTCCTACATTATTACTGAAAATTCTAACTCGAAATTTAAAGAAGTCTAAAATGATAGACTCTACAATGTGTTTGAATTATATACTCCCCAAGGTTTTCAGTAACTTCTACAGAATTTGGTGAAAGGTTGGTAAAGGGTCATTTGTCAAATCAAATTTATAGGTTGGTAGAGGGTCATCTGTCAAATCAAATTATGCATCTTAATTTTCCGATGTCAATCAATTAGAAAGCTAATCTTAAATTTGAACTCAAGTTCCACATGAATAAAAGTTTGTCCTAACAAAATTAGTTCTTCTTTAAAAATTTCCTCAAAACCAAGGTTTATGGTTGAGGCATGATAGGATGGTTGTTCCATATTTTCTAGGAACCTAAGTTTTTTAGCAAAGAGTTGTTTGAAACTAAGATCAATGAAATTTGTGTCTAACTCTGTGCTTGTCTTCTTAAAGACTTTTTCTTATTCTAACTCCTCCATGAATCTAATATTTTCATGAAAAATTTCTTAAAAACTCAAGTCAATTAGGCTAAAGTCTGACTCAAACTCTTCCTCTAATGTTTGCTAGACATTTCCTAAATGAAATTCACTTCTTGGGGTCGATTTGATGGATCACTCAGTTATGCTTCTAGATTGAAGAGTTGAGATCTACACTCACATCCCTAAAGTATAACTTTATTTGACTAGTTCTATAGCTAATGAGAGCAGTTGAAGCGGTTAAGAACGATCATCCTAAAATGATAGGTATCTAACCCTTGAGAATAGAAACGAGCTACATTTCTAGGACTATGAAATCAATCGAAATATGAACTATCCTATTTTCATCAAGACATCCTATACCTCTCCCTTTAGTATTTTCACATATATGTCGGCTAGTTATAGGGTGCATCTAATTAGTTTCAACTCTACTATTCCAAGTTGTTGGTAGATCTAATAAGGGAGAAGGTTAACACTAGCCCTTAAGTGTAAGAGTGCATTATTAGTAACAGTGTTTACTATGGTGCATAAAATTGTACGACTATATTTCAGAGGAATTGACTTGGATACGATTTCACTAATGTTGATAGCTAAGAAGACATTCTTTAGAGACTTGGGTTGACCTCTTCTCTGTGCATAGATCTTTTAAAAACTTGGCATAGGACGGGATGTGTTCTATAATGTCTAAAAGAGGAATGTTGACTTGACCCACTTGAATGTGTCTAAGATCTTCTCCATCTGAGGAGAGTTATTCCTAGATCTAAGTCTATCTGGGATGGGTGCAACAGGTTTGAACCTATCAAGATTATGCTCAGATTCGATTTCTTGTTATCGTCATCAGAAGAAGAGGATGGTTGTAATTAATTGTCAGGAGGGGTGATTGTCCAGATTCAAAAGTTTGATTTGAAGAAGAAGAATAAGTTAGATTAGGAGACATTCAGACGTGGTTATTAACCTATTTGCCTAACCTTAAGGTATGAATTGCATTGACATGAGCTACATTGGATGGACCTAGTCGTGTGTCCTTAGGATTGACAACCAGTTGACTCAAAAATGTTCCTCTTTCTCTCTCACTTAACGCACTAGCTAGATGTCCTAATTGATTTTTTAGTCTAGCTATAGACTAATTGTTTGAGCTCAACAGTTGGCCTATGGTTTGCATAACAGAATTTAACATGTTGGATGATTGAGTCAATATGTTGGCAGTCTGGGTGGATGCTTTCATCAAGGCTTCTAGACCATTCTCTAGGACACTAAACCTTTTCTCATGATCATTATTGAATCTAGGCGGAGCAGAAATGACAAATTGATTCTAACGAGGCTGATTTTGGTACATAAGATTGGGTTCTGGATTATAAAAATTATTGCGAGTATTGAATGGACCTGTGTTTCCCCTAGAAAATTATGAAACTGAAAAGGGATTGCAAATTGGACTTTCTAAGAATTTTTCCTAATTCCATGCAAAGTTAGTATGATTTATCCAACTCAAATTTTAGTTAAAAAAGATTATTTTTAAGATGCGTGAATACAACATTCATCTGATCGAGAGGCTGGTTGTTTCCTAAAAGAAAACATCCTTCCGAAATATGAGTCGGAGGCAAGCAACTATGACATCCTGAATAAGAAACTCAATCTTTTGTTTCTAAAGCCTCTAACCTATGCAGGACTGTGGTCACTTAGCTTTAGAGGCTATAGTCGACTCCAAGCACAAACCATTGGATTTAGTTGTGGGAACTGATAAAGTTGCTTGTTCATCACAATGTTCCATTGCATGATTGTTTTAGTCAAGTTCTCTAAAAATTGTCAGGCTTCAACACTATTCTTTTTCGTGAAATCCCTTTGACACATAGATTCTAAGGACATCTTTGAAGAATATTCCAATCCTTCATAGATAATTTGGCATAAATGCCACTTCTCTAACCCATGATGAGGATATTGAATAAGAATGTCCTTAAAACTATAAAAAAAAACTTTTAAAATGATTCCCTATGGATTTGCTTATAAGTTTAAATGTGGGTTTTAAGCTTTATCATTTTATTAATTGGAAAGATTTTTTTTAAAAAGGCAATAACAAGTTCATTCCAAGTGCAGATAGAATTTGTTGGCGAGCTATACAACTACTTCTTAGCTTTTTCTTTTAGAGCAAAAGGGACAAATCTTAGTTTAATTACATGCTCAGATAGCTCTCTAATCTTAATCATAACACACGCTTCCTCAGACTCAGATATGAAGATATAAGCATCCATAGAGTCATTACCCAAAAATTTGGGAAGCATGTTTATAAAATAAGGTCTAAGCTCATAATTAGTACCATTACCCTGTGGAAGTCTAATGCAAGCTAAGATTGCATTCCTAGTAGGATAACACATAACCTGAAAAATGGGTAAATTAGCATTAGCCATCTCTTTTTTTTCAAATTCAACACAAACTAAATATTTTATATTATCCCTAATCCAAACTTGCATACACTAATGAAAACTTCTTTTTGTATTTAGTTTATGAAATCTAAGAAAATATCTAAAAAGAATTTTTTAAATGTAATAAAAAATCAAAAAGATTTTTGTAAAAGGAGAAAAAAAGAAAATCCAAACTAAACAAAGTAAAAGGTAAACCATTCAATCACTTTCCCAATTTCTAGATTTAAGCATAAACTCTATTAGACGAACTCCTAACCAAAAGTTCCTTCAGTTTATATCATATCCTAGTTCATTTAACTAGTTAGTCAAGTAAGCGTAAGTCTGGAGGGGGTTCTTCTGAGTGTAATTCAGGGACCAATTAAGTAACATCCTTTCTTGCTAATGTTTTTGCTATTGTAAACTCTTTCCTTAGTCACCAACTAAATCAAATAGAGCTAAAATAGGTCACCTCCCTTAGAACCCTTGTTTTCTTTTGAGCTCGAGTCCTTAAGGGCCATCATCTAATGAAATTTAAAGGCTTGAGTTGTGTTGTGAGGAATTAAATGAATTTTGGGACATGGAAAGGGTAATGACCACCCTCACCTTATCTTGATTTTGGCTTTATACACTTAAACATATTTTGTGTGTGACCAATCAAGGTGTTAAAATTCAATTTGACATTCCAACTAACTACATGAATGCAAATGCAACACTAAAAAAATAAAAACAATCTACAAGTGGATGCCTTAAGCAAACTGTTTGTTAACTTTTTTTATTTAGGGTAAAGAAAACAAATGTGAGAACTTTTGTTTTATCTTATTTAATATTATTATAAGTTGATGGTGAATTTTATTAGATTCAATAGGAAAGGAAAATTTTCTTTTGTTTTTTAATTAAGCTAAAATTGCTAATTTGTGAGAAAACTAACTAAGAAAGTAAAATAAAAGTGAAGAAAACTTATCTCCTCCATAAAAATCAAGCTTAGACTCCCCTGTCAAATCTCCTTCAATCCAAGGTAAGAATCCTGCACAAATCAACAAACAAACCAAAGAACCTAAAAAAGAAAATTTCTAAATAAATAAAAAAAATACCCTCTATGATAATGGCGCCAAAAACTTGTTGTGTAAGAAATGAGTATGTTGCAAGTGCACAACAAATTATAGCATAGAAAATATCAAACCATGAGAATGGAAGTTTTGTCTTTGAAATAGGGTTTTTCATTTTGGTGAAGTTGTTTGAAAAGATATTTTTATGGAAAGGATTTGGAAATGGGTATTTAATTTTTGTTAAGAAAAGAAAATGAAAACTAGAAAGAGGGAGAGAAAAGAGGATTGAAATGCAAAGAAGAAAAGAGAAAAAAGAAAAATAAAACAAAAGAGATAAACATAAAAATAAGAGTAAAAAGAAAAGAAATGAAAAAGAAGAACTAGAATGAAAATGTAAAAATCAAACGAAAGAAAAAATGAAAGAAAATATGATAACTAAAAAAACTAAGAAATAAGAAATAAAAGAAAGAGAACAAGAGAATTAAACTAGGAAATTAGGATAGATTCTACTAGATAACTATTTATTAGATCTAGAAATTACTCTCTTTTTTAATTCATTTTTATAATAAACAGGCATAATTAAAGAAAACATAGATTATAAGGATAGATTCTAAAAATAAAATCAAACTTCACGCATATACAATCAAATGAAAATAATAATCCTAGAATACTAATAAGCATAGGTTATCAAACCATTTAAAGAAAGTATAACCTATAAAATTAGAATATTCTATCAACTATTATTTTAATTAATCCATATATAAATAAATAAGGCATAAAAAAGAGCAAATCTAATCTAATAAATAAGTTATACTAGTTTTCTCTCATATTAATTATCCTAAAATATTTAGCCACACATATTATTTTAATTCCTAATTTAATTATAAAAGAAAACATGAATAAAAAGACAAGAAAATAACTAATTACAAAAAAAAAAGAAAATTATAAGCAAGAAAAAAACTACTTTTTAAGTATGAAAATAAAACTACCTTAAAACTAATTAAGCATGAAAATAAACTAACTAATAATAAGCATGAAAAGTAAACAAAGCAAGACAATGTAAGAATTAAAGAAATTACGTCTAAACTAATTTCCTAAACATGCATCCTAATTAAGAAAGAACAAATTAGAAATTAAAAACTCACATTAAGAAGAATTGACCCTTCTTATCGATCCAAATTTCTTCAAGTCTCCATAAAAAATTAAAAAAGGAATTTTTTATTTTTATTACAAAACTAAAGTTTTACAACATTTGGAAGCTACAAAATAGTGACTCCTATACTCTAAAACAGGATTTATAAAAATTTTCACATCCCTCACCCTCACTCTTTACCCCTATTTATATGTTACAATAACCAATCTCAACCACGGGATCAAACTTACTTCCCAAGTAAAATAATTTTAGTCCTTAATTTGTTTTTCTAGTATGTTGACTAGGTATCCATAGCAGTATCGATACCAGTATCGATAGCTGTATCGATATCGGTATCGATAGCTGCTTCGATATTGGCATCAATAGCTGTGTTGATACCGGTATCAATAGCTGTATCGATACCCAATACTCTCATTTTGTAACTTTTGTTAAAATTCTCTTGGGGTTTTGGGCTTGTTGAGTTGTGATTCTCTGGACGCTTCAATTGAGGGTCTCTCGGGCTTCATACTCTTCATTTGAGATCTTATATATTTTTTCTATTTTTCCTACAAAATAAGATAAAAACACAATGTTAACGATTTATTTGCATAGAACTTTATTTGAGATAGGACATACAAATGCAACAACATCTGCTAATCAGTATTGTTTGAGTATTATTATCTATCAGGCTCCTACAATCTAAAATTGATGACCTCTTATCAACCAAATGCAAACCCCAGATACATTATAGGAAACTTACCTTCATTATAGCCAAGAGATTGATAGTTTTCCCTCTTCATGTTACCAGAAACACTCCTGAAGGATTTAGCACTTTTATTTGGATTAGCAATAAGACCAGAGTAAGCACTAAACTCATGAATGCAATCTTGTAACATCCATAGAGAAGCCAAATCATCCCTTCTAAATAAGTAAATTATCAGAAAATATTTGATAATTTAACTTTAATTTCCTGCATTTAGGGTGATATCTAAAGCTAGGTTCCTTATCAAGCATTTAAGCTTCCTAAAAAATATTACATACTCAAGATAGCAAATATGGGGGATAAGAGATCACCTTGTTTGAGTCCTCTTTGACCTTCAAAGTGTTACTGCTAGTGCTGCAAGATCAAAATTCTACACAATAATCAAAATTGAAAATTTAAAACCAAGTTAGAAACGCAGGCCTGAGAAAGGGGTAATTGTGTGATCACTGCCGTAGAGCACAAGTCGCCGTCTTCGCAGAGACGATTCGATACGATCACGCCTAGCGGTAAGAACCCCCGAGAAGACCGGCACCAAAGCTTACTGCGAACTTCAGTCTCTTGCTCAATGGATGTTTGCCCAATAAATTAAAACAAAGATCAAAATTGTAGAGAATTATGAGAGAGGGAGAGAGAAGAATTGCTCACTGTTTTCCTCTTGTGTGTTTCCATCCTTCCTCTAGATCCCCTTTTATAGCCATCTTGATTTTTCCCGTTGAGATGATTTTGCCGTGATCCCGTCACTTGCGAAGGAAAGAGCGTAGGAGGAGGAACTGTGAAAGGGAAGAGAAAAGAAAAGGAATTTGGGGAAAAAGTGATTCAGGGAAGAGATAAGAAAAGAATAAGTATTATGCATATACACCCCTCATAAATCATATTTGCATAATGAACTCAATTTTTTCCATTTAATTCCAACAATATCAACATACCACATATATCCACATCCTTTTGCTTCTACAATAGGATCTGATTAAATGCTACTAAAGACCTTAATTAACAAATGTGTAATAGAGAAGGGGAAAAAGCTTATTGTGTTAGCCTCCATAAACAATTTAACCATGGATGTGTAAAATGGAAAATTTAATTACTCAAATGAAAACTTTCATTAGCCATTTTGTCGAGGATTAAAAGCATCCATTTAGTGACTAGTAAAACTAAAAACATAAAAATCCTTAAAAATATGCGTTTGAGCCCTCATTTAAAATCCCTCTATCTTTTTGATAAAAAAACATGCAGAGTCAAAAAATTTATGTAACTTTACATTTGTTCTCTTCATGAAATTTTTGTCCTAAGAAATTGGTCAGGTATGTCAACTGGTACTATATTTGAAATCATCTTAATCTATATGATTTGTCCAAATTCTTCCTCTAATTATTGCTTGATGCAAGTTTCAAAGAATAGATTCATCCATCCTAAAGGATATGGTATTCCATTATATTTTATTTGTTTTTGGTTGAAATTATGCGTAATCTAGTAACTTGAGGAGCTAACTCTAAAAGAATTTAGTAAATGCATGAATACAATTTTACAATGCCTTAACTCTTCCTCCAAGCATCCATTCTTGTCCTCTCTTCCTCCAAATCATCCATTCTTGTCAATGGATCTCCATCCAAAGTCTTCCAATGTCAAAGAGGCCTCAAGCAGCGAGACCCTCTATCGCCCATGTCGTCTATTCTTGCTATTGGTGTTCTAAACAAAATGCTTACCAACAGTGTCAACTCAGGGGACCTTTCTGAACTTGACCTCAAACCCCCTCTAAATTCCATTAGATCTCTTCAGTTAGTGGATGATACCGTTATTTTTTTTAAAGATCAATACATCCCTACCCTCAAAGCCATCCTATATCTGTTTGAAGACACATCGGGTCTTAGCATTAACTACGCTAAGACAAGCCTTTTTATCGTGGGAAGCTCCAAAATAAAGGGATATCCTTAGCCAATCTCATGAACTGCTCCCTTGATTCTTTACCTTCAAATGCCTGGGACTCCCTCTTAAAGATGGAGCTCTTACTAAAAAGGATTGGAAACCCCTTCTTGACTCTTTTCATAGAAGGCTCTCTCTTTGGAAAAGCAAACACCTATCCTTAGGAGGTAGAATATTATTGATAAAGTCAATTCTATCATCTCTCCCTCTCTACTATATGTCTTTCTTCAAACTTTCTAGTTGGCTGTTGAAATCAATAAACTAGATCAGAAGAAATTTTCTTTGGGGTCAGAACTCCTCTAACTCTAGAGGTAAAATTCTGGCGAATTGGAACACAGTTTGTATATCAAAGAAGGAAGGAGTTTGCAGGTTCTTATCCTGTTATCTTTCAATTTTGGCCTATTGTCAAGGTGGGTTTGAAAATACATGAAGAAGGATTCTCTGGTGGGAACCAGTCTTTCTACTCTCTATGGCAATCATAGTCATCCTCTTAATAGTACACCACCCTCTAGATCAGTTTCTAAGTTTTGGCATGATGTTATTTCTGTTAGTTAGTGTTATGGTCCTGGACATTTTTTCACTAATCACCCTTAAATTTCAGGAGGAAATCCAATGCCTAAGATAAAAAAGTGTGCTTAGGACGCACTGACAAAAATCCCGCAGACGACTCGAAAGTCGGTATCAGTCGTCCCCCTAGTCGACTACCTTCATAAGGCGACTCGGACAGCGGAGCCGGTCTTCAACCCAGTCGACTAGCTTTGTGGACGACACGAATGGCTGTGTGAATCAATCTCCTGCGTGATCGACACCGCCTCTTATTCGATCGACTCGGGCTCTCATCCCCAGATGGCAGTTGTACGAAGTTTGGGCCCGACAACATGTCGATATCACATTAATTGCGAGATCAGTGTCTTGATTCCCCATCTCACATGGTAACTAAGGCACCTCAAACTAGTTTGACTATGGGTATAACAGATCCCATCCCCATTAATGCTGAGGGAACAGTGCTAACTCCTACACCGATCTCTAATCGACACCTGTTAAGTCTGTCTGGCACAACCCCCTCTACCTGTTCCTGTCTAATCATCAAGTCAACACACATCGAAATAGGGCTGACTTACATTTTAGCTTAGCACCAGCCGGAATGACCTAAATGCCCTCCGACTCCCATATAAATGAAAGGCTGAATAATAAACAAGGTAAGTAACCTAAACTAGGAATTCTCCTACACACAACATTTTTATCTTCATTTTCTATTCTCAAAGAGAACCCATACTGACTTGATCGTCGGATGGACCACCGGAGATCCCAACTCCACCCTTTCCACAGGTTTTCCACTGGAGCAGGAGAGACTACCGAGGAACAGAATCACTAGGCATTGGAAGAGAAAGCGGACCCCACTCACAAAAAACCCTAATCCGATGAAGATTGTCGACTGTGTTATCGATTGTGTGATCCCAGCATCAACAGTTTAGTACCCACCGTGGGTCCTCCTTTCCTCTTCTAGCGATCGGCCGATGATCTGGCCAGGTTGGGAAACCTACCAATGGGCTATGTTACTTAAGCCCAGCTCCAAGAATCCACAAAAAAGATCACACAAGTAGTACAAGCTCAGCTTAAGGCCTTCGCTGACAAGCTCTTCAGCAATTTCCTCACTCCTGTAGTGCAGCAAGCTACCTCAGCTGCACTCTAGCTTTCCACCAGCCGCCATTCCACCACTAACGGGGCCCGTCCTCTCCCCATGTAGCACGTGCCTCTACCGGAGACTCTCCGTATCGTCAAGCCCAGAAGGGACCGTCCGGAGCTTCCATCCCAACCGCTGCAAACGCAGTTAGCTCCTCGCGTGAACCCTACTCGCTAACTGCAAATCCGAGAGGCGACGGCTGAGAGCCCTACACCTATCCACCGCAGAACAGATTCTACGATAGAACTTTTGAGGCTCCGCAGTGCAAGGCGCATGGGGACAACCCCCTCAGCCCACGAGCGGGCGAGCAACTGCAACCGGGCTTATAGGCCAGTTGTTGATGCCATTAAGGGGAACACCCCTTTTACTGACTCAATCATGAAGGCGCCTGTCGAGAAGTTCAAAATGCCGACAATAGATAAATACAAAGGTGAGGGAGACCCAGCGGAGCATGTCTAGAATTATTTTGATACTATGAGCATGCTACAAGCACCTGAGGAAACCATGTGTCGCTGCTTCTTGGTCACACTGATAGGGAGCACCAAGCTGTGGTGGAACTTTTTAGAGAAGAAGTCCATTAGAAGTTTTGAGGAGCTCAGTCAAAAGTTCATTCATCACTTTTTGGTCGACTCCAAGCCCAAGTTGCCTCCCCACTTGCTCATACATACTAAGCAAGAGCCGGGTGAGGATCTCAGGGCTTATTTCAAAAGATTTCAAGCGAAGAGGCTGGAAGTTGAAGACCCAAGGAGCCGAGTTGCCATAGCAGCCCTGGTAGCCGGGTTACGGTCTGGTGACCTATCGAAGGCTTTCGCTAAGAAACCCACCAGGAACTATGAACACCTGATGGCCAAGGCCCACGGCTACATGAACATGGAGAATGCTGAGGCTTACAAAGTCACGACAGCGACAGCCGAGTCTAGTCAGGGTGTAGTTCCCACGCTAGCGGTCAGCCCCTACGCTGCGCGGACTCCCCTTGTGTCTATTCAGCCAACTCCATTCATAGCCCCAACCACGGCGCCAGTCGCGCCGTCACCAATCAAGTCGGCCCACAACCCCCTCAGGTAGGAAGAGCTGAGGAATGTCTCGAGGAACCCCCTCACTAGGAATGACAACCGCAATGATCGGTTCGACAGGAGAGGCGAGAGGAGGGCGATCGACCCCCCCACTAGTCTTCACAGTCCTCAACACATCTCTCTCCAGGGCCCTTGATAAAGCACAAGGAGTAGGGCTCCTTACTACATCTCCCCCACAGATGCGATTGGATCCCCGCAAAAGAGACATGTGACTGTTTTGTCAATACTACAAGGACCATGGCCATGATACTAGTGACTGTCGCGTCCTCCAACGAGACATTGAAGACCTCATCCAAAGAGGATTTTTGAAGAACTTAGTCGCTCAAAAGGACAAGAGGGACCCCCCTCCCAAGAGGGACGAGCAGAGGCCATGCTCCCGGTCACCTCGACCCAACCAGAGCCTAATCATCAGGATGCCGGGCCAAGCAACCAATGGGTCATTCATACCATCGGTGGTGGTCCTGCCTTCGGTGGAGAATCTAACAACACTCGCAAGAGATATGCGAAGTGCCCCCTAAGAGTAGAATGCTGCGATAAGAATCCCCGAATGAGTATGCCCATTTCGTTCATTGAAGACGACTTGGAAGGCATTGAGGCGCCACATAGCGACCCCATTGTTATCATAGCTAATATTGATGGCTTCGAGGTGAAGTGAATCATGGTGGACACGGGGAGTTCCGTCGACATCCTGTTTCTAGATGCCTTCAACCCGTATGGGCATTGATAGGTACAAGTTGCTACCCTCCAGAGGCCCACTCATTGGCTTCACAAGGCACTCCCAGTTACCGAAAGGGTTAATCACACTCCCCCTGACCGTCGGTCGTCGCCCTTGCCAATCGACGGTCGATGTCCAATTTGTGGTAATGGACATCACGTCGGCCCACAATGTTATACTAGGCCGAACCGCCCTCCATCTCTTGCAGGCTATCCCCTCCACTTATTACCAAATGATCAAGTTTCCAATACCCGGAGGAGTGGGCGTCATCAAGAGCGACCAGTAGGAAGCCAGGGCCTGCTATGTGCTCTCAACCAAGGGAAAAGGGGTAGCTGAAGCCATGCCCATTGAGAAGATGAGTCTCTAGCTCGAGAGGAAAATGGAGTGAGAGAGGACGACTCCTGTTGAAGACCTGCAAAAGTCCCAATTGACGATGGAGGCGATAAGATGCTCAGGGTAGGTTCGAACCTCACAGGACCACTGTGGGAAGCATTGATTTCTTTCCTCCTGGCGAACCTTGATGTGTTCGCCTTAGGCCCAGAGGATGTGCTAGGTATTCCTCCCAATGTCATCTGCCACGAACTCTTCGTCGACTGACACAGCAAACCGGTTCGACAGAAGAAGAGACATCAAGGACAGGAGCGGCAGAAAGTAGGAGCGACAGAAGTCGACTGACTCATGAAAGCTAGTTTCATCCGCGAGGTGCAGTACCCAGAGAGGCTATCTAATGTGTCTTAGTAAGGAAAGGTGATAACAGGTGGAGAATGTGTGTAGATTACACCGACCTCAACAAGGCTTGCCCGAAGGATAGTTATCCACTGCCACGCATAGACCAGTTGGTAGACGAGAGTGTGGGCCATGAGTTGTTAAGCTTTATGAACTCCTTCTCAGGCTACAACCAGATCCTCATGGTGGAGCATGACTAAGAAAAGACGTCCTTCGTTACTGACCAAGGGACGTATTGTTAAAAATTTATGCCTTTCGGTCTCAAGAACGCAGGAGCAACATATCAAAGACTGGTCAACAAAATCTTCCAGCCTCAAATTGGCCGTAACGTAGAAGCGTATGTAAACGACATCCTGGTGAAGTCAAGACTAGCCTTAGCGCACATAGCCGACCTCAGCGAGACGTTCTCTACCCTGAGGCGTTACTGCATGAAGCTCAATCCAGCCAAATGCACCTTCAGAGTACAGTCGAGGAAGTTCCTTGGGTTCATGATCACCCAACGAGGCATTGAGATCAACCCGTAGAACATAGCTGTCATCGAGCAACTACCTGAACCGCGCACCATGAAGGACATCCACAAGCTCAATGGCAAGATAGCCACCTTAGGGCGCTTTCTCTCTAGGTCAGCCGAGAGAAGTCTCCCTTTCTTTAAGATACTGAGGGGGACAAAGAACCCAAGAAGAAGATGGAATGGATAGAGGTGTGCTGCAACACGTTCAAGGAACTCAAAGCATACTTGAGCACCAAGCCGCTACTGAGTTAACCCATAGAGAGGAGCCTTGTACCACTACTTAGCCGTCTCCCCCGAGGCCGTCAGCTACGTCCTAGTTTGAGAGGAAGGCAACATTCAGAGGCTGGTGTATTATGTTAGCCAGATCCTTAGAGCGGGGGAGCTGAACTATCCTTTAATCGAGAAAGCATCCTTCACCTTCATCACAACCGCTTGTAGGCTCCGTCCATACTTTCAAGTGCATTCCATTGTTGTGCTCACTCACCTGCCCCTGAAGAAAGCTTTAGGAAGTCCAACCATGTCGGGAAGAATGGTGGCGTGGTCGATCGAGCTTAGCGAGTACGATGTGCAATTTGAGCCTTGGGCGACCATCAAGGCGAAAGCTCTTGCAGATTTTCTCATAGAATCCACCTCGCTCGAGAGCGAACGATTAGAACCAACGCTCTCTGATCAGTCAGTGCCTGCAATAGGGTGGGACACGAAGGTGATGACTCTCCCTATAGGTCCCACCCCAGAGTACGACTCACAGGTGTTCGCCTCTTGGTGGCTGCTGAAGGTGGACGGGTCATCAAATGAGACCGACAGTGGGGCCGGCGTGATTCTGCGCAGCCCAGATGGAGTAGTTACAGAGCATTCTATTGCCTTCGAATTTGTAGCCTCAAACAATGAGGCTGAATATGAAGCGCTCATTACCAACCTTCGAGCCGCTCTTGTAGTCAAGGCCAAGAACCTATACATATTAGCCGACTCTCAACTTGTAGTTCATCAAGTCAATGACAAATATGCGTCCAAGAACAAGAGGATGGCCTAATACTTGGAGGTGACCAAGGAATTACTTGCTCAACTGGCCCATTTTAAGATCACTCAGGTTCCTCGTGCCCACAATGCCCGAGCAGACACTCTGTCAAAGCTGGCGTCGACCAGCTCTGTGGGTAGCTTAGGGCCTATCTACAGTGATACACTCCACTGCCCCAGCATTGCAAAAATCCTCACCGACGTCATGCAAACGAACTTGACACTAGAACCTTGCTGGATGGATCCCATCATCTAATTTTAACAAGTGGAGTCACGTTCCTGGACGCTGTTGAGGCCAAAAACCTATAAAAGAATGCTTGTCGCTACCCCATCATTGACAGCCAGCTCTATCGATTGTCCTACTCAAACAACGGTATGGGGCCATACCTCAGGTGTCTACGGCCTAATGACGCCAGCTATGTCTTGAAGGAAATTCATGAAGGTGCCTGTGGAAATCGCCCAAGGGCGAGAACACTCACCCAGAAAGTCATTTGGCTGGGATATTTTTGGCCTACCATAATAGCCGTCTCATAGAAGCTCGTCTCGACTTGTAAAAAGTGCCAGTTCTTCTCACAGGTTCCACGAGCTACAACCACTGAGCTAACTCCCAAGTTGAGCCCCATTCCCTTCGCCCAGTGGGGGTTGGACATACTAGGACCGCTTCCTCTCGCCTCTGGGTAGCGAAAATTTCTGATCGTCGCTATCGACTACTTCACCAAGTGGATCGAGGCAGAACCACTGGCAAAGATAGGAGAGGCTAACATAACTAGCATCATTTGGAAGTCCATTGTGTGCCGATTCAGCATTCCTCGATCATTCATCACAAATAACGGCACTGAGTGTAACATCCGTGATTTTCGATATATATTTCTGTATATTCGATACGTATTTTATCTTAAAATACTTTGATACGTATAATTTCTTTGATACGTATTTTTTTATATTAAGATACTAGATGGTATTTTACCCATTCTGTAATACCCGTAATTTTAATACAAAATTGAGTAAATATTTTAGTATTTAAAATATTAAATATTTCATTTCTAGAAGAGTATTTTATCGTCCGATATTTTCTATAATTTTTATTAACT
>JBAKGM010043112.1:0-17742 GCA_037177215.1 Asparagus racemosus
TAATACTATTAGAACTTATTTTCAAAGATTATATGATGAGTATGCAGCTAGATATGGTGTAGCTACACATCAGCCTATAGTTTTTACTTCTACAAGTTCAGGTCAGGGTAAAGGTACGAGTTTTGATAGGGAATTATTGATGCTCGGATCACACAGTCACTAACCTTTACTGGAGTAGAGTTTAGGAGAGTGGGGTCTGCTTCTTCTCCTCATGCCTGGTGGTTGTGCACGTTGGTGGTTTCTTCTGCCCCGGTCGGGAAACCTGTGGAAAAGGGGGCGGAGTTGGGATCTCCAGTGGTCCCTCTGACGATCAAGTCAGTATGGATATTCTAAGAAAATTGGGCTACAAACAGGGCTGAAGCTTTGTGATTTAGGGTTGCTTACCTCGATTACTGTTCGATTCTCTATTTGTATGGGAGTCATAGGGTACTTTGGTCCTTCTGGCTGGTGCTGAGCTGAGGCTTAGGTCAGCCCTATTTTTACGTATGCTGACTCAATGATGGGACAGAAACAAATTGTGGAGGTTGCGCCGGACAGCCTCGACAGGTGTTGATTGGGAGTTGGTGCGGGAGTTAGCACTGTTCCCTTGGTATTAATGGAGGATGTGATTAGTTATACACGTAGCCAGAGGCGTTCGAGGTGTCTTAATTATCGTGGGAGATGGAGGGGTTAGTTAGATATGCAAGAGAAAAAATATTTGCTTTTTTGTTTGCTTTTTTGTTAAAGTTTGGGCGCCAACATAAAAGCCCATATAAAACCGTCCCTTTAGCCCAATTTAGTTTTTTTTGGCAAGCCTACCTCAAGCCCAACGCTTTATTTTAAAGCGTTGTCTTAGACTAAATTATGACGGTTGGAACTGTCTCACAACCGTTCCCTTAGGCAGCAAAGGGGACGGTTTTAAACCGTCCCCAAAGAACCGTCCTCGTAGACCAATTTTGTGGTAGTGAATCTAGAATCCTATAGGATCTGAAGATGGTATGGACGAGGGTGGATGTCATTATCAATTCCTCCTTTCTGCATATGCAACTGAGCAAGCTAAGCATGGAGTAACTAAGCATCTTATTTATAAGGTGGTAATTAGAGAGGGTCCAATTTTTTCAATTCTTACCGTTATATCACTTTCACAGATGAGATCGCGCCATATAAGATTTCCATTGTTACCTTGAAAATCACTTTGGTTTTGAAAATCATTAATTAACTTAAAACTCACTATAGTCAAAACCACTATTTGTGATTTTGGAAATCTTAGGTAGAGTGAGCTCATCCATTGAAATTGACAGCTTGTTCAATCTGATGTTGTATTTAGCAACCATTATCCTAAACACTATAAAAAAAGGTGCAATGCGAGACATTTTTTGTCACATTGTGACACATATCAATTCAAGACGATAAAATCTAATGGTGTTGCTAGAAATATCATCGTGCAACACCATTAGATTTTATCGTCTTGAATTGATATGTGTCATGATGACAAGAAATGTTTCGCGTTAGAAACTTTTGTTGTAATGTTTAGGATAATGGTTGCTAAATGTAGCTTTGGATTGAACAATTTGATTGATCTTTACACTACAGAGAAATGTTATATGAACAATGTATGATTAATTTAATTTGGCAATTTTTACGAATTCCTATCCTTTTCCACTGATAAAAATCTTTAATTTCGATCATATCTTAATCAGACCGAAGCAAGCTATAGTTTTACAAGATGATATTTCTATATTTGTATAGTCTTCCATCAATATAATAATAATAATAATCAGTGTAATCTGTCAATGACTGGGCTTTTTTTTTATACATATGAGGATGCGATTCCGGTCTACATCTCTCACACTGGCATGATTAACTAAGGTGGGTCACACAATAATACCACGCATTGATGATTCAATTCGAGTACCCGACAATGTCGTAGTTGTCACAGTGAACGTCAATCAGTAACAGGGACTGCCAACTCTGACGCTTAAAGTTCGATTAGTATTGATTTGTCAGCGGATGGGGTAACAGGGACTCCCCACGCTCATGATATTTCTATATTTGTATAGTCTTGAATTGATATGTGTCGGAAGATGATAAAAAATATCTAGTATTGCCTCTTTTGTTGTAGTGTTTGGGGTGAGGGTTGGTAACTACAGCCTCAAATTGAACAACTTGTCTATCGTATGGGGGCCGAAGACAATATTTATAATACTTGTGAAGATAATTTTTATCAATTAATATTTACCTCATAAAAAATAATCTTTTTTTAATCACGTCTTTGGTGCACATGGGAATCGAACCCATGCTCCCTACGAGTGAGCGACACGAATTTGCCGTGTGACTTACCGGGGCTCCCAAAAAATAATCTTTTTTTATGGAAGGAAAAATATACTCCTTGTATTATAGTCCGAGAAATACAATACCCCTTAATCCGGGGATAAAAAACAAACGTGGCCTTAGTTGTAGTACTCACAAGTATAGATCCACATGGAAGGAGTTTCTTTTCAAAATGGAAAATTTCTTTTAAAAAAGGTTGATTGAAAACAGGTTTGAGAAAATGAGAGAAAGATGACTTTATCAGATTTGTTTCTTTAAAGGAAAAAGAAAAAGAAATCAAGAAAGAGGGAGAGAGGAGAGGAGATAATTGCAAGAAAATATAGAAATAAAAATAAAGAAAAGATGAATATAAAATAAAAACAAAGAACTAAAAAACTAGAAGCAAGTGCACAAACTTCTTAAAACCCTCTAACCATTACACCAAAGCTCTAAAGTTATGGTGAGATTTATGATTTATATTTTTATATTCTAACATGCCCTCGCAAGTTGAGCATCTTATTTATGGGCTGAAACATGGACTCATGTAGCGGTATCAATTTTTTTAAAAACATTCGCGTTAAATTCGTGGCTTATTGAACATGAGTTGCTCTGGTACAAAGAAAAAGAAAATAAAAGTAAAGAGAACAAACTAAAGTTAAATTAAGGATAAAGACAATTAAAGAGAAGAAGCAAAAGTAACAAACTGGGTAATTAGGATTGATTTCAGTAGACAACTCATTATTAGATCTAAAATTACTCTCTTTAGCGCTGATCTTGCAATATTTCTAAAATTTGACTCCATTGTCCTAGCCCCTTTATTATAATATGGGCTGAGGCATGTTCTCCCCCCCCCCCCACCCAAAAAAAATAGTTCATTATATTTAGTGATTGACATTTTGAAAATGGGGACTGAGATATGTTTTAAAAAAAACTCAAGCTGGAATTGAACCTAAGACTGTAGGAGCCATATTGAAACCTCCCAACCATTTCCGTCACCCACGATGGCTATGAACTAAGATATTTTAGCAACAGAAAAAATTATCCTTGCTACTATGTGAAGTTCAATGTGATGGTTGGAAAAGAATCAAACAATTGACAAATAGTTTTTAATTGATGGAGTAACTATTCGGTTATATTTGATTCAATAGTTCATTTAACATTAAATAAATAATTTTAGTATTCGAGTTCATTAACCAATCAAATTTAACCAAATGTCTATTCAATTTGTTTGCATATGAAATATTTGTTTAAAATGTGATAGCTTACAATTTGTATAATTAAACACATGATATTATATTTTCATCCCACTTACTGTTTCTACTTAAGTTATGTATACTAATTTTAAGAGGCTTAAATAATTAGTTTTCTAATGAAAAGTCTATTCAGATATGGATATTGGATTTCGGGTCTGAATTCGTTAATTTTTAACAAACACAGATACAAATATCTGAGAATTCTATTCTATTCTATTCTCTGCCTCCTTTACCTGTTGAAATAGGTATTGTGTTTTTTGTTTGAGTATGATTTAGCTCAAAAAATACCATGATTTCTAAACGCATGGTGTTTTGTTTTTGGGAAGAACACCACGGAAACATGTAAAACATCATGATATCCAAACAGAGCCTTAGGATTCATTGTTTGGATATTTGGAATTCAGTGAGTATTTTTCTAAGTTCAAATATTCTATTTGGTTAGTTGCAAAAGTAGTTGGATTTGCACATTCGACTACAAAAATAATTTTTTTTCTTACAAAACAAGTATTTATTTATTCAAAATTGTAAATTAATCTAATTATGTATTTGCTTCAAGTAACATGATGATGATGTGACTAAATTTGCTGTATTAAATGCTTCAGTTTCTTATACAAAATGTAAATCTACTTATGATCTAATTAGGGTGATCAAACGGTCGGTTCAGTCGGTTTTGACTATTTTTGTCAAACCGAACTAGAGTACGAATCGAATCAAATCTATATCCTGCGATACAATTCAATTTGTTTGGTTTGTGCATAGACATGTCAAGTAAGAGAATTTTTACCTAGAAGCCACCACTTGTACTCCTTCAAATCTCTCACTCATCTTATATCCCAACTTTAAGAGCAAACTCATCAAAGCAACAATTTTACAAACTAAAGCTGAACCTTTATCAATTAAGATACATAAAAAATTAGTGTAAATTATCTTTTCACCTAGAAATTTTTTTAAAGATAATCACATCAAGATCGGTCATTTTGGTTATTTTGCTTTTAAATATGTTATCCCGAATCAAACCGAAATGTTTCTAAAACCAAACTAAACTGCTTAAAGTTCCGTGGGTTTGGTCGGTTTATTGAGTTCGCAACGATTAGTGCTCACCAATAATTTAACTATCTTGTTGCTAACGCAGAGGGTCAAATTTGGAATTTATTCTGGTTTAACGACATGAAAGGTCAAATTTGGTATTTTTGTTTGAATTGTGTGTTTTGAGTAGTTTAATGACTTGGGGGTCAACATAATTGAACCTTTTGATTTTGATTGTGTCTACGTTTATACACAAATATATCTTGTGGTGCATTTCTTTTACACCGGATTTTATTTTCTCGTGTTTTCTTACTACACTAAATTTTATCTAGTTTATTGCGTAGTGGTCTGTGTCGAGTTTGATGACTTTCGTATTTTCTTGAATTTGTCTTTGTATTTTCAACATTTTGAGGGATCAATCCGCAAATCATAGAATTTTAATGATGAACATGTATTTCTATAATTTTTGAATTTTACAGTGGGACCAAACAATAATTTCTGGAGTGGATTGCAAAACTGGGCTTAAATGCAATTTCTGTAGTTTTATAGGGTTTAAATCACAAATTCTGGAGTGTTTTGCAGTTTTTTAGGCTTAAATGCAATTTCTACAGTTTTTAGGGAGTAAACTAAAACTTGTGGAGTGTTTTGCAGTTTCTAGGCTTAAATGCAATTTCTGCAACTTTTCAGGGAGCAAATTGCAAATTCTGGAGTGATTCACAGTTTCTGAGCTTATATACAATTCCTGTAGTTGTTCAGAGAGTAAACTGCAAATTTTGGACTGTTTTGCAGTTTTTAGATTTACCAGGGACTGAACTACAATTTTAATAGTTTTACCACTGTGCAAACTGCAAATTTATAGAGATTTGGAGGGGCTTTTATAAAGTTCGCAAAATCAGGAGGGCTTTTTGTAATTTACAAAATTTGTGTATGAGGTTGTTTGTGATATTTGTGATTTTTTTAAATACTTATTTGGAATCATTTGGGACTCTCGTGATTTTTGTTTACAACAGATGGGGGAGGTTTCGGTGTTTTGTAATAATTCAATTTTAAACGTTCAAAATGTAGAGCCTCTGCTCTTGGAGATTTAGCATTCCAATTTCTTTAGAACTCCATTATATAAACAGATTTTCGAATCCCAGTCAAAATTTTTAATTATTTTCTCATTCAAATTCTCAGAAAGCTCTATAGATTAGTCGAGTGGGTATAGGCTTGGACTATTGAGAGTCAACCTCGTATCGGAGCTAATCGGATTTGGTCAGTAGAGACTTGTAAGGAATTGATGGGATCGTAATCCGAAGGTATATAATTTCCTCTGTCACATGTCAAGCCGAAATGCCACAGATCCGTTCACTTCGTAGTTTTTTGTTTCGTATCTGTTCTTTTTTTTTTTTTTTTTTTGCATGAATTCAATTACCTCGTCAATATTTTTGGAGCAACTCCGTGTTGGCATGCGCGTCCAAAGAAAACCATTTCCATTATTTCTTTCAGCTGTAATATTTTAAAAAAAGAGAACTTGTTTTCTCTTGCTTAATTTTGAAAACAAAATGTATCGATTGTTCCTTGCGTTATTTTTTTCTTTATTTTGTCTAAATAATTGTCAAAGCATAAGATCAAATTGAAAATATTAATAGGCATGGGGGAGTACGAGGACTATGGATGAGTGCAGTGACTCAGACTCAGACTAGGGAGTGCAGGTGTCACGAGTGCTTTGTTGAGATAGTCTTCCTATGCGGCACTTAGCTCACTCTTAGCTCACTAGAATGGCTAATTTCAGCCTATCAAACCGAGCACTCAAGAAAGCAAGGAAACTTTAAGAGAAACTTGGAATTTTATTAGCCTAAGCTTGCTTAGATACAAATGAGCTTCCCCATTGGTCTCCTTATATAGAGGAAGCTCCCTTTACATGAACGGCCTAGATTTTTCTTCTAGAGAAATCTATACATCCCATGGACAAGATTTATCCTTTAGAGAATTCTATACAAATATCTCATTTATGAAAATACACAAGAATATACATGAACATTCTAGAGTCTGGCTGATGTGGTGTGTATGTGAGCACTGACTTGGTGAGAGAAAAAGCCGTCCGTGACACTCTACCCCATTCATTCTGGCGATGCCCTCATCTCTCCACTTTCTCTCTCCTAAAGTGCTCTATCAGGTCTTTAAATTGCCACAAAGTCCTGACCCGCTCCTAACTACACTCGCTTACAGGCAAACCCTTCCAGTGAACAAAGTACTCAACCCGTTGCCGATTGTTCCCTTCATGAACCATCCTGTCTACTCATGTGGAAGACCAGATGGTAGTGGAGTGTTGAAGGGGGGGGGGGGGAGTAGTTCAACCTTATATGTAAGATTCTTCACCTTCTTTGCAACCGAAAATGGGCCCTCATACTTCCTTAACAAGCTCTTGTGTAACCCTTTGTGCTGATCAAGTGTAGATAACTTGACAAGGATCAAGTCTCCAATCTCATAGGACACATGTCTCTGTTTCTTATCATCCCATTTCTTCATACTCTCTGCAGCCTTATTCAAGCATGAGCGCGCCAGCTCGTTCTGCTCTTCCCAAGCCTTAGCAAACTTATAGAACGCTAGACTACTCCCCTTGTAGCCCGTTGCAATGTTGTTGGGAGTGAGGGGTTGGCTGCAAAGCACAATCTTAAACGGCTCCTTCCCGTTGACTCACTCTGCTGCAAGTTGTAAGAATATCGGGCTATGTCAAGCAACTTAGCCCAATCCTGCTGGTTAGCACTCACATAGTGCCTCAAGTAGACCTCCAACAAGACATTCATCCTCTCCATTTGCCCATCCGATTGAGGGTGGAAACTTGTGGAGAAGTTCAGGACCGATCCCATCAACTTGAACAACTTAGGCTCGAATTTTCCCGTGAGCTGAGCATCACGGTTGCTCACAATAAACTGAGGCAACCCCTAATTCTTCACCACATACTTTAGGAACAAAGGGGCAAGCACTTCTGCTAGGCACTTCGCTGGAGCGGGAATGAAAATCTCATACTTAAAGAGATGGTCGACCACCACCATTATGATGCAACACCCGTCTGACTTAGGCAAACTCATGATGAAGTCCATAGATATCCTTTCCCATGATCGCTCCGGAATGGGTAGCGGTTCAAGTAATCCCGTCGGTGCTCTATGCTCTATCTTGTCGTGTTAGCACACAAGGCAGGTTTTGACATAGACCTCCACATCTTCCCACATGCAGGCCAATAGTAGGTTTCATCCAAGAGCACCAAAGTGGATGCACACCTGGATGTCTCATCCATTAAGAGTCATGGCACTCCTTCAAGAGTTTCCACCTTAGATTTCCAAACTGAGGCACATATAAATGCCGCACTTTGCCATAGAGCAAGCCATCCTCGAGCCAAAATCTCCGTGTTTTACCCTTTGTAGCATACATTACTAAGGACTTAGCCATAGGATTTTGAGCCAAGCCCTCCTTGATTGTGTCCAACAATGGGCTCTGTGGTTGGCTAACCATACTAACAAGCTCCACCTTTCAGCTCAAGGCATCCGCCACCAAGTTAGTTCTTCACGGCTTGTACTCCAAACTATAGTCAAATTTCACTAAGAAGTCTTGCCACTGTGCTTGCTTTGGGGACAACTTCCTTTGAGTTTAGAAGTAGCTAGTAACCACGTTATCTGTCTTTGTCATGAACTTAGAGCCTAACAAGCAGTGCCTCCAGGTTCATAAGCAATGAACCATCACCGTCATTTCCTTCTCCTAGACTGTGTACCTCCCCTCAGTGTCATTGAGCTTTCGACTCTCATAAGGTGTCCCTCCTGCACCAATGCTGATAGCAAAATTGCTCGCATCAGTGTTCACCACAAATGGCATGCTAAACTCAGGAAGTGCGAGAAATGGTTCTTCCGTTATGGCCTTCTTCAAGGCTTCAAAAGCCTCCTGGCACTTAGGGTCCCAATCCCATGTCCGGTTCTTCTTCAGCAACTCGATCTACGAAGCCGCCAAAGCTGAATAGCCCTTGATGAATCATCGATAGCTAAGAAATGACTGCAACTCTGTCACTTTTTTTTAATAATTCCCACTCATCAATAGCTTGAATTTTAGCTCGATCCATCTTGATCTTGCCTCTCACGATGATGTGCCCAAGGAATGCCACCTCCTCTAGGGCGAAGGAGCATTTTTCCCTCTTGACATAGAGTTCGTTGCTCCTTAAGGCTTGGAACACTTTGGCCAAATGCTCCTCGTGTTCCTCCATAGTTTGGCTATAAATGACAATATCATCCAAGTAGACCGCCACAAACTGGTTAAGAAAAGGCTCCAGGACTATGTTCTTCATAGTGCAAAAAGTAGCAGGTGCATTAGTTAGTCCAAAATGCATAAAAAGAAATTCATACGATCCATACTGAGTGACACATGCCATCTTTGGTTCATCTCCTTTCAGGATCCGTAGCTGTTAGTAGCCCTATCTAGGGTCTAGCTTAGTAAAATACCTCACTTGGCCCAATGTATCGAACAAGTCCGCCACCAATGGTATAGGATACTTGTTCTTCACCGTGATCTTGTTCAATGCCTTGTAGTCGATGCATAATCATAACGAGCTGTCGTGTTTCTTCTGGAATAAGACCCGTGCACCATAAGGAGTCTTTGATGGTCGGATGTAGCCCACATCCAACAACTCCTTTAGCTATTTCCGAAGCTTTTCTAACTCCTATGGTGCCATGCAATAAGGGACTGTAGCCGGTGGTTGAGCTCTTGGCTCAAGCTCAATCCTGTGATCTACCTCCCTCCTAGGTGGTAGCTTGCTGGGTAGCTTGGCTGGCATAATGTCCTGGATGTTATCCAAGATGGCCTGAATCTCCAGTTTGACTTCCTCCTTCGTTGGTGAGTCTTCCTCCACCTTAAGCTTAGTGATGAATGTCGATTCATGTCTCCAAACACCCTTACAAATCTGCAACGCAAAGAGGACTTTGCTCAAAATATTCCCCTCTCACTCAATCGGAACCATGCATGCCTTTCCCTCTAATAGGCACATTGTGTTGGCGTAGGGGACTAAAATGGCCTTGGTCTTGTCTAAGAACTCCAAGCTGATGACCACATCAAAATCATCCATCGTGACAACTGTTAGGTCCTCTTGCCCACGCCACTCACCCATGCTCACGTCTACCTTACGAGCAATGCCGATGATGGGTGTGTGCTCCAAGTTCACTGCCTTGATGGTGTAACCCAACTTTGACACCATGAGTCCTAGCTTCTTTGTTGCAACATCTGAGATAAGAATATTGGAAGCACTAGTGTCGAGTAAGGCTTTAAAGTTCTTACCCGTAATGGTTGTCTCCATGAACATTGGTCCCCTTGTTCGCTCATCCGCCTTGGCATGACAATTCTCCTGTTTGTCATAACCGCCTTGCACTGGTTGAATTCGCCCCTGAGCTCTTCTAATGCATTGGTAAGGCTCTCCACTTGAGCCTCTAGGGTCATGTTTCTGGCCTCAAGGGTAGTGGTCCGCTGCTCCCATGAATCAATAGTAGACTTCAAGGCTAACTACATCTCTTCCCGAAGCTCATCCCCCATGGACTCGAGCTTTTCGATGTGTTCCTCTATAGCCTCAAGCTAATCCCTCGAATCAGCCACGGTGAGTTCCACCTTACCCAACCATGCCTCTAACATCATCAGCGCATCACGGGTGCGACTCCTCTGGACCGGGGCCTTGTCTGGATTTGTGCCGACCCTAGCCACGTTTTGCTTGTTGGTCACATCCGAGCTAGCCATCTCCCACAAACTGAATCCACTCTGATACCAACTATCACGTGCGCTTTGCTTTGGTACAACAGATAGCCTTCCCGTGCGGCACTTAGCTTACTCTTAGCTTACTAGAATGGCTAAGTTCAGCCTACCAAACCGAGCACTCAAGGAAGAAAATAAACTTTAAGAGGAACTTAGAATTTTATTAGCCTAAACTTGCTTGGATACAAATGAGCCCCCTCCTTGGCCTCCTTACATTGGGGAAGTTGCCTTTACATGAACGGGCTATATTTCACTTCTAAAGAGATCTATACATCCCATAACCAATATTAATTCTATGGAGAATTCTATACAAATATCTCATTCATAAGAATACACAAGAACATCCAAGAATATACATGAACATTCTAGAATCTGGCTGATGTGGCGCTTATGTGAGCACTGACTTGGTGAGAGAAAAAGCCGTCTATGTCACAGAGACTCCAAAAGAATGCATGCTCTATAGATGAGTGCAAAGGCTCAAGTTAAGAGGGGAGTACAAGGACTCTAAAAGAGTATAGAGACTCTGAAGGTGGAGTACAGAAATTTTAAAAGAGTGTGGAGATTCTAAGGGGGAGTACAGAGACTCCAAAAGAGTGCGGAAACTCTAAAAGAGAGTATATGGACTCCAAGAGAATGTAGAGACTCATTATTTTTTTATCGTGAAAGCTAGATAAATTTGCTATTCTTATTCGACTTGATGGAAGATATATGGTGGGGGATTTTATTTGGCTTGATGGATGGACTTGTAGCGGTCACGGGTGAAGTTGTTCTAGGATTTCCTTGAGAAGGAATTTTTTTATGTGGCTAGACCGTTTTTTGGTTGAGGGGAGGAATGAGGACAATACATAACCATTGTGTGTTTTTCCCATTTTATTTATTTATTTTGATTCAACTGGTCGAGGGAGAAAGAGAGAGGCTAGATGGAGATTTTTTTTTATACTGATGATCTCGTCTTCTCCCTTATCTTATTTGTTTGATAGTTGTGATAAAAGAAATCAAATTCAACACTAATAACTTCTAATCTTTTGATTGGATAATGAAATCAACCGTTGGCAATAACTTTACAAACTCTTTTATTTTATAAAAGGTATCTTGTGGAGGCTTAGCTGATGCCCATGCGCATTCAAGAACAAGTGTGCAGTAATCAAATTTTTTTAAACATTGACAAATTTGCAATTACACCCTCCAATTATAAAATTGATTTAATTCATTGATACGATTATAGCCAATAAATTCCGATCCTATTATACTCATAATATATCTCTTTTTGGGCCTTTCATTCCGAACTATCCACATCCAAATTTGCCAAAATTTTTCAAAGTTTTCAAAATTGGATTATTGAGTGTAAACCATAGGATTCTTGCTAAAGAGGATGCTCCTTTGCAATTTTTTTTAATTAGCTTCAACAAAAATCACATGTATAACTCAAAAAAAAAAAAAAAAATTGACGTGTGTATATATATCTCAAAGCAAAATCTAGTGATAAAGAAGTTGGTGGGCAAGATTCTCCTATCAACTTATGTTTACAAGGACTAATATAAATACTAGCATATTAGCACGCGGACAAATATCTAATTTTTTTTCTTTTGGTTTTATGTCTCATTTGTGAAATAGTTTGTACTATTTGTTCAGAGGAGATATGTTATCATATTAATCTATAGGTGAGATGCATGCGCAACATGTTCGTGGTCAAATAATTTGATTATTTCTTTTAGTTTTATGTCATTACTATAACTCTTTTAAATAGTTTCTGGCTACCATACAGTATAATGAGTTAAAGAAAATCAATTTCTTTAAACATCTACTTGATGATGATTATAACATGGTGATAATATTTTATGGACTAATATCAACCATGCTATTACATTGATTTTAGTTATGTTGTTTCAAATGTTAAAATATTGATCTAACAAATATATCGAACATTTCAAGTTGTAATTTTTTGTACATGTTATGTCATATAGCAAATTCATAATGCGATGGGAAATCCCTAATAAATGCACTCCTGACAAAATTCACATGAGACAAACAAAGGAGATTAGTTACATGATACATAGCAACAGTTTAAGAATAATAGATATTATATATCAAGATGTTACTAATTATTAGAACGCAAAACAAATATGATTTTCAATGTGGGTAAAATACTTCTAGCCAAAAACTAAATTCCTATAAAAGTACTACATCACACTTTTTATGCTAAATCCGAATTTCCCCTTATTTTCTAATTACAATAAATTGATAATAAATGACAATGTTACAAAAAGCGTAGGCGCTACTTGTTCAGAGGGTTGATCAAAGATTTCAGATTTTCAGGGTGTTTTTCTTTTTTACTTTTCTCAGGGTGTTTTTTGCAACTAAGATTTTTGGAAGCATGTTTGTAATTTCTAAATTTTTACGGTGATGTATGTAATTATAGATTGTTCATGGAACTGCTAAAAAGTTTATAATATTCAAGATGTTAGTTTGTAATTTTTTGGATTTTTTGAGGTACTTTTATAATTTTTAGATTTTTCAAGGGGATTGTTTATAATTTTTACATTTTTAGGGTGTATAATTTCTAGCTTCTCAAGCAGGATTGTTTGTAATTTTTAAATTTTTAGGGTGTATAATTTCTAGTTGGTTAGGGATCTATTCAAAATTTTAATATTTTAGGGTGTTTTTTTTGTGTAGTTTTTACACTTACAGGGAGTATGATTATGATGCAGTACAGATACATGTGATAGGAGGAGGGTATAACGTACAAATTATGTGTTGAGAGGAGGTTTTCGGCAAAAGTGCACTTGAATTTGCAGCCGCAGAAGCCAGAGCCCAGAGGTAGGAGAGACGAGTCATTGGGCTAAGGTTTTCATTCAAAAAGATATCATGTATATACATATATGTAAATTGTATTGATTTTGATGAGAATATGAGTTTGAGAGGTGTTTTGTCAAATATTGCACATTAAATTCATGCGTACATGAGAGGGAGGGCGACAAGACTTGTATCGGGTAGATTTAAGGTTTATTTAACAATCCAAACAAATAATTAGGTTAAATTTAAGGTCTATTTAAAAGGTTCTTTTAATTAGGATAAGAATAAGCTAACATCATAATGAAATATTTAAAAAGATCAAGAGCAATATTGTCCAAGAAAAGTTTTTCCCCCAAACTCACTCTTTTAAAGGAAGTACGATTTCTTCTTTAGGGTATTATTTGCAATTTATAGGGAGTATGATTATGATACAGTATAGATATATGTGATGGATGGGTGTAACATACAAATTAAGAGTTGAGAGGAGGTTTTCGGCAAAAGTGCACATGAATTTGTAGCCACAGAAGCCAGAGATAGGGGAAACGAATAATTGGTCTAAGGTTTCCATTCAAAAAGATATCATATACATAGATATATGTAAATTGTATAGGTTTTAATGAGAATATGGGTTTGAGAAAGGTTTTGTGCAATATTGCACATTAAATTCGTGCATGCACGAGAGGGAGGGCGACAAGACTTTGTATCGGGTATATTTAAGGTTCATTTAACAGTCCAAACAAATAATTCCGTTAAATTTAAGGTCCATTCAAAGGGCTCTTTTAATTAGGATAAGAATAAGATAAAATCATATGTGATATTTAAAAAGATCTAGGGTAATATCATATATATACAAATATGTAATTGTATAGGTTTTAATAAGAATATGGGTTTGAGAGGGGTGTTTTGCAATATTGTACATTAAATTCGTGCATGCATGAGAGGGATGGCAACAAGATTTGTATCCTGTGCATTTAAGGTTCATTTAACAATCCCAAATGTTGATGCTTGGATCACACAGGCAATTCGATCAAAACTGGTTCGAGGTTTATAATTATAAAGATGGGGATTTGTTTTCTTTCTCCAAATCGCTTGGCTGGAGGAGAGGTGGGGCGTCCTGCGCAAGGGAAGAAACTGCTAGAGGATGGAGTTGGGTTCGCCGGTTCTGAGCTTGGCAGATCTCCCCTCCTACACAAGTAGAAAGCTTGTTAGAAGACGGGGCTTGACGTCCCCCGTTGTTCCTCCGATGATCAAGTCAGCATGTGAAATGAGTGGAGAAGGAGTTAAATGAACAGTAACTTGTTTTTATGTTATAGTGCAGCGGGAGAAAATGGTTTACCTTGAGTTTGAGAATAGTTCTCCTTTTATAGAGATGAGTGATGGGTAGTTTGGTAATTTCAAGCAAGTATGACATGATCATTGAGCTAACAATCACTTTACATGTGTTGGCTTTTGAGTGGCATGAGTCACCACTGATTTGATATGATGGTGATTGATGAGACATTGTGCGTTGTGAGTCATGAGGACTTTTGGGACATGAGTGGGGCTAACTCTGACAATTACTGTAGCAGGTTGGTTACCGTGGCACCAAGTGCCGACAATGTAGCATCGAGTCGGCTACTGTAGCGCCAAACGGTCGGCACTGTAGCGATCGACTACCAACACGTTTCGAGTCTGCTCCCAAGGTGTCCTAGTCAGTTACTGTTGCACCGAGACCCGACACTGTAGGAGTCAGCTACCACCGCGTTTCGAGTCAGCTCGCACGATGTCGACTTACTGTAGCTCCGAGTCTCGACATTGTAGCGTCGAGTCGGCTACTGTAGTAGTCGGCTACCACCGTGTTTCAAGTATGCTCGTACGATGTCGACTTACTGTAGTGCCAAGTCCCGACACTGTAGCATCGAGTCGGCTATTGTATTGCCAATGAGTCAACATTGTAGCAGCCGAGTGATAAGGCCCCTGGGAAGAGGCTGGGGTAGTCGGCACCGTACCGCCGAGTCGGCTACTGTTGCACAGAGGGGTAGACGCCATAGCAGCCGAGTGATAAGGCCCCTGGGAAGAGGCTGGGGCGGTCTGCATTGTAACGCCGAGTCAGCTACTGTAGCACCGAGGGGCGACACCGTAGCAACCGAGTGATAAGGCCCCTGGGAAGAGGCTGGGGCGATCGGCACTGTAATGTTGAGTCAGCTACTATAGCACCGAGGGGGTGACTCTGTAGCAGCCGAGTGATAAGGCTCCTGGGAAGAGGCTGGGGCGGTCGGCACTGTGGTTCTGAGTAGGCTACTGTAGCGTCGAGAGGTCGGCACTGTAGCTCCGAGTCGGCTACTTTAGCGCCAAGAGTTGGCACTGTAGCAGTCGACTACCGCCGCGCTTCGAGCCGCAAGATGTCAACTGTTATAGTCGGCTTACTGTAGCGCCGAGGGGTCGACACCATAGCAGCCGAGTGATAAGACCCTTGGGAAGTGGCTGGGGTGGTTGACACTGTAACGCCGAGTCGGCTACTGTAGCGCCGAGGGGTCGGCATTATAGCAGCCGATTACCACCGCACTTCGAGTTGCAAGATGTCGACTACTGTAGCGCGAGTCGGCTTACTGTAGCGTCGAGGGTCGACACCATAGCAGCCTAGTGATAAGGCCCCTGGAAAGAGGCTGGAGTAGTCGGCACTGTAGCATCGAGAGGTCGGCACTATAGCAGTCGACTACCACTGCACTTCGAGTCACAAGATGTCGATTACTGTAGCACCGAGTTTCAACACTGTGGCGGTCACCTTTTGGCCTTGCATCAGTCTCTTTTTGCTTGAAATAGGACTCTTGTTGGGATTCACCTAGGAGGTAATAATTAATGTTAATTAATAAAAAACTTTTTTGGGGTCATAACACCAAACAAATAACTGGGTTAAATTTAAGGTCTATTTAAAGGGTTCTTTTAGTTAGAATAAGAATAAGATAAAATCATAATGTGATATTTGAAAAAAAAATCAAGGACAATATTGTCTAAAAACGTTTCTCCCAAAATCACTTTTTTAAAGGAAGTATGATTATGATTATTTAATCTGTACTTACAGGATTTCTAGTAAAATATCCATGTCCATAGTTCACGTAATCAAATTATAAAATAAATTCTTATCATTTAATATTGTATCATGAGGATATATTAATTTTATATTGAAGTATCAACGACTATTCTTGATAAGAAAATTTAATTTAATCTTTATAATTTTATTACCGCAATTATGAAAAGTATAATTTTATAGTTCTTAAAGGATATCTTTAATTATATATTATATACATGTTAAATAACACTCTCATTTAAATTATGTCACTACCTAGTTTACATAGTGTTGCATTTTTACTTTTGTCAATTATAAATTTTTTGAAAAAGGTGTACATGAAATTTTAAATTTATGAAAGAAAGGGAGGAATGAAAATAATAGAGCATTCCAGAGAGAGGGGAGAGGGAGCGATAGGGCTGTCCACAATTGTGCACGGCCCAGAAACTCGAGCTGAGGCCGAGCCTGGGAAAATCCGTAAAAACTAGCATCGGACCTGGCTCAGCCCTGCCAAAAAATGGACAGGCTGGATGCCCGGGTTCGGGCCAATTCGACCGGGGCGGCCGGCCAAAAAGGTCAAAAGTCAACCGTTTGACCGGGCGGCCTGGCTCGACCCAGTTCGGACCGTAATAATGACCATTTTTGGCCTTTTGATCAAAATACCCCCCAAAAAGGGTAAAAAAGGCTAAATTTTGAGGGAATTTTGGTCATTTGGCTAGGGGGCTGTCTCTATAAATAGAGAGGGTTTTCATTTATTTTTCTTATCCAAAACTTATCTACTTCTCTCTAATACTCTCTTATACTCTCACATACTCTCTAATTCTCCGATCAAATGGCTTCCTCCTCCTATTATGAAAGGCAAATTCCAACTCATGATACTAAAATGAGTCCTACTCCTGCTACACCTACAGGAGGTATAGCTACTCCTCCTACCGATATTGACCTCGAATCTGGTGGCGATGATGCCGCACTTAGGCCTCCTAAAAGGTCGAGATCAGACATGTGAAATTTTTTCAGAAAAAAAAATTCACCAAGGATCAACACGATAAACTTCTCACCCAGATGGCTAAATGCGCATTGTGCGGCCATATTTTTCAAGCTCATCATAAGAGCGGTACCAGCCAGCTCAAGCACCATTTGGAAAAACACAACCGAGCTCAAGCGACAATGTCTCAAGGAGACATCCGTTAATCTATGCCTGCCCAATTATCAACCTCCAGTAGCATCGGAGCTTCGAACTACGATGCAACTAAAGCTAGGAAATGCGTCATCAGGTTCATCGTTCTTAAAAACCTTCCATTTAAATTACTAGAAGATGATGAATTTGAGGATATGATTAGAGATGTTTTTTATCCCTAATTTAAAAAATTTTCTTATCAATTTTTCAACATGATATTTTGAAATATTATCACAAGGAACAAATAAAAATAATTTCTTATTTTCAAAACTTAAACTGTAACTTATCTTTAACTTCTGATATTTGGACATCTAGAGAACAAACTGGTTATTTATGTATCACAGCACATTGGATTGATGATAGTTGGCAAATGTTTAAAAGAGTTATTTCTTTTA
>JBAKGM010043128.1:0-17740 GCA_037177215.1 Asparagus racemosus
GAGAGAGAGAGAGAGAGAGAGAGAGAGAGAGAGACGCACACACAATACAATACGTACGAATTGGTGCTTTGACCTATATTGTAATAATAACTTCAGAAAGGTATAAAAGGGAACTCTTTTTTTGGTTTTGATTTTTAACAAAATATTATATACACACACACACACACGCACACACATACATATTAAAATATATTTTATTATATAATATATCACATGAAAATTATTATAAGATATTACATAATTATAATATAACATAATATATTATATTATATCAAAAAAATACGTATTAAATTATAATATATATTATATTAATTACTACAATACATTGCCATACATTTTATTGTAATATAATATATTATATTACAATATATTAAATCAATATAATATATTATTATAAGATTATATATGTTTATACTATATTATAATATATTAAAATATAACATAATCTATTATAATGATATATATTATATTAATTAATAGTATTTTATAATACATTATATTAAGAATGACTAATACGTAATTATAATATATTAAATATCATATTAAATAAATTCATAACATCTCCCAAAACTCAAAACACCTTTTTGGCGTTTTGAGATAAGTGTTTTATTTTTGCTTTTTGCTCATAACTGTTTTGTTTTTTCCCAAGAAAAACACAATGGTTTACAAACATGTTGTGTTTTCGTTTTGGCAAAAACACCATGGAAACAAAGAAAACCTCATGGTTGCTAAATGCTCCTTAAGTTGTTTAAGGGTGTTGTATACATCAGGTAAAGGTGAAAGTGAAACTGTAAATGTGAAGTTAAATTGATTATGGCATCCCCAGAGAATTATTGGACCCAATGGCGCCCTCAGGGGGCGCCCTCAGGTCTTTACTTCCTTTCTAACACATCAAACCATGACTTTTTTTTATAGAACAAGGATGGGATGAAAATAATAAAAAAAAGATCCAGCCACTACCACAGTGCCACTGCCATAACTTTTTGGTTACAGAAAAATCCCTTACCATCCCCAACCATAAAATGATAGGTACAACAGTAGTCTTACATCTTACAACCTAATATTACCTAACAACAAAATAACCCAACTTACTCCACACCACAACAAACTCCTGAAAGATTATATCAAACCATGATATGAATGCTGACACCTACCATAATTTTGAGCCTCAAAAAGTAGTAGAAACGGAGAAGAGTGTGCCAATTGAGGTTTTGATTGTTCTTGTTCGAGAAGGGTAATTCTTGTATGGGGTCTTGATAAGCGTAGCTTCTACATACTTGCACAGATTATGGATAAAGTTTAGTTGAATTTTGTATCACTGAAATTAAAGCAAGGTACTCTTATTTATTTGTGATGAATAATCTATCATTGTTATCCCGTGTTTCGGGACAATTTGTTATTATTTATAAGGTGTTTTAACAACTAGAGTTTCTCTCATTTTGCTCCCCAAGTTTCCCAATAACCAGCCAAGTAGTGGGCCAAACTACTGATAACCACAAACTACTGACATCATTTCTCTTCAATAGATTAGGTCACCACTTAAGAGGAATTAGGTTTGCTAAATCTTTCTCAAACACATATTAACATAAAAAATAACAATCCTACCTCCAAGTACATTAGCAAATTTGTGCAATCAATTCTTCCAGACAAAAAAGATGTCTTAGACAACAAGTTACATGATTTTAATTTCTACAAGAAACTGCATTGTCTCTGAAGCACAAAAAATAGTTAAAATGCCAATCGAATCCCATCCCAACCATAATAATATGATTACTGTACAGAGATGCATGATCAGTTGCATGTCAAACTACATGACAATCAGCTAGAGTACTTGGAAACTAGAGAAACAGAAGTTTTAAAAGCATTGGCTAGAGAATATAAGAAACAAAGAAGGGTTTATGTTATATGAGACACCCAAATCTTTGCTAAGTTCACATTAGACACCCAATCTGCATTTTTCCAAACTAGTATAGTAGAGGTGCTTTGCACGTTCACGTATCTGATTTATTTTTTGAATTTTGTTTCATTGACTGGAAAATGGTGAACTAAATTTTGTGTTAATAAATAAAACTGCACAATAAAATTTGTATAAAGAATAGTATAAATAATTATTCTAATTTTATAATAATTTATTTAAATAATTATCACATATTAAATAATTATTGAATATTGTAATATAGTTTAATAGTTATATCGGTGTAATTATAAATATAATTAAGGATAATTATAACAAATTATCCTACTTTGTAAATGTTCTTATTTATAATAACTATACATAGTATAATTATAATACTATCAAAGATGTAAAGCAACATAGTACTTTATTACATAATTAATACATTAGTTTACGACAATATTATCAAATAATTTATTTAAAAGGATTAATTATTAAATAATAATTTAGTTCCTAATTTAAGTAATACTATAAAATAATACGCTAGTTAAATATTTATACTATTTTTAAAGAATATACTATAATTCTAAATAATATTTAATAGTATTTTATTTTATCATACTATTATTAAACAATTAATAGTTATCCTAGTATTTCATAATTGTAATTATGTAGAACAATTAATTAAATATTAATTTCTACTATTTTGTTAGAATTAATAATTATTTATATTAAATTATAACTTATCTTATAGTTGTTCTTAAGCGAAATTACTAGATTGGTATATTTTGTACACCCCTCTTACCAGTTCAATATTTTTTCTAGCTCCGATGGTATTTTGATTTTTTTTCTAAGGCAAAAGTGCAATTAGATCCAAAACTTTTGATGCTTTTTTTCTAAGGCAAAAGTGCAATTAGATACAAAACTTTGATGTTCTTAGTGCTATCTCATTCATAAAGAAAGTGTTCGAAGATAATTCCCCACATTGGTATTAGAACAACAACTATGTCCAAGCTTAAACAAGAATGTTGAATCCATTTCAAGAAAATAAAATTTGGGACAAAAAATAGGAGGGCATGATAACACCTCCAAATATAGTGTCGAGAAAGCTTGGGAGGACAAAAGCTACTGGAAGGAAAGAGGTTTCATAGCTTTTCTCCCTTGGTCTAATTGCACGTTTGGCTAAAAGAATACCAAAACATTGTCGGAGCTAGAAAAAATACCAAACTGGTAAGAGGGGTGTACGAAAAGTACCATTCTGCTAATTTAGCCATTGTTCTTATTATTATAAATTATTAAGCATATTTTTTGTGATTGGGACAAGATTTTGGGAAAGGAGATGCATAGGTAATAATAGCTTATGAGCAGTTAGTGAAAGATTAATTAGAAATGATGAGCATAATTTAGAATTATTTACATTGAGAGGAATAGGAAATCAAAAGTTTTGACACCCATATTCTCTTTTATAAGTAATATAGATTATACCTCCAAATCTATTAAGTTGTTTTAAATAAGACCCCGAAATCTATGAAGTTGTTTAAAATAAGACCCTCAAATCTATTACAGTCGTTTCAAATAAGACCTTCAAATCTATTAAGTTGTTTTAAATAAGACCCTCAATCTATTAAGTTGCTTTAAATAAGACCCCATTGTGAAACAATACGAAGGTTGTCAAATTTAGAAATAACAAATTTTACGGGACTAATATAAAAAAACCCCAAGAAACAAAGAAACAAGGAGGACTAGAAGTTAGTTTGATCCATACCCACAAATTGCATGTCCTACTTCATGGTAAGCTACCAGGCTTTTGCTCTTCCCATCAGTCATCACTGTTCCTTCCATTCCAGCCACAATTCTGTCAATTGAGTCGTCTATTTCTTTAGATGAAATGGCTGTCTTTCCACGACGCCCAGCGAGTATAGCCGCTTCATTCAAAAGATTTGCCAGGTCTGCTCCACTAAAACCAGGGGTCCTCATGGCTATGACACCAAGAGAAACATCAGCATCGAATTTCTTGTTGCTAGCATGCACCTTCAAAATCTCTGTGCGTCCTCGTACATCTGGAACATCTACAGATACCTGTTCAATATAGGACAAAAAGAAATTACAGTGGTCTGAAAGAAAAAGTATTGGGTAAATTTCAAAAAACCCTCTGAATTTAAAAAATTATAGAAAACCTCCCTGAACTTTCAAAATTATAGTAAACCCCTGAACTGTTGGAAATTCTCATAAATGGCGTCAACAGGTCTAAACAGACGTTTTTTTTCCTCCCAGACATAGCACTTAAGTGAGAAAAGTTCAAGGGATTTATATAATTTATAAAGTTTAGGTTTTTTTGGGGGGGAATTTACCCAAAATATTCAATATGATCTTATTAAAATGCAACTAACAATACTGTATCAGTGGGAACTAACTACACTGTATTGCTTATGTTCACTCAAATTTCTAACCTGTCTATCAAATCGTCCAGGCCTCAGCAAAGCCGAATCTAGGATATCAGCACGATTGGTAGCTGCGACCACAATAATCCCAGTATTTCCTTCGAAACCATCCATCTCAGTTAAAAGCTGATTGAGAGTCTGTTCTCTTTCATCATTCCCTCCACCAATTCCAGTTCCTCTTTGTCTCCCAACAGCATCAATCTCATCAACAAATACAATGCAAGGCGCATTCTCTTTTGCCTTCTTGAAAAGATCACGAACTCTTGAAGCACCAACTCCAACAAACATCTCCACAAACTCCGACCCTGAAATTGAGAAAAATGGAACACCAGCTTCGCCAGCTATTGCCTTTGCAAGCAAAGTCTTTCCAGTTCCTGGAGGTCCAATGAGAAGAACCCCTTTAGGAATTCGAGCACCAACAGCAGTAAACCTCTCAGGCTTTTTAAGGAACTCCACAACTTCCATAAAGTCTTGCTTTGCTTCATCAACTCCAGCAACATCGTCAAATGTGACCCCAGTGTTTGGTTCCATTTGGAATTTGGCTTTGGATTGGCCGAAAGTAAGGGGAAATCCTGGGCCTCCGGGCCCACCAAGCCCACCAGAGGACCGCCTCGACAAAAGAAATAAGCCCCCAATTAGAAGGAGAGGGAAAGCTAAGTTCCCGATTAAGTTGAACAAAAGAGAGCCGGAGTCCTCTTGGGCATTGTGTGCTGCAAAATCTATATTTTTCTCTCTTAATTTCTGAAGAAGCTCTTGACTGAGCCCAGGGAGTTGTACACGAACCCTTTGTACTCGATTTCCAAGCTCAGGTGAAACTGCTTCAACAATTGCTATGGTTCCATTCTCAAACAAATCGACTTTGTTCACTCTGCCCTTGTCAAGGTACTCGAGAAATCTCGAATATGACATTCTTGATGAAGACACGCCTTGTTCATCAGCAGAAGCACTTTTTGCGCTCATTAATGTAGGTAAACTAAGTCCAGCATTTCCGAGGAGTAATTTCAGAAACCCTCTTCTTCCTGCTTGCTGTTTTTGTTCCAAAGAGGCAGATACTGAGACTGGCCTCGGTACTAAACTGAGTGAAGGAACACTTGCTGATGAAGCTAGTCGTGTACCATAGATTTCCTTGGATAAATTTGATTTAATAGCAGATATTCCATTTGAAGTGAGGCATACAGACGAAGCTGCCATTTGTAATTGCTGCATATATAGAAGAAGGAAGTGGGAATTAACACTTGACACATCAATTAAGATACAGTAATAAATGTAGTTACTGTATTACGCATTGCTACTCTTTACACATGATATGCAACATCTAAAATGGTGTTAAGAAAATTACAGGTCAGATGCTTGAAAGGTGTCATGTGATGCATCCGGAGATATAAAACAAATATCTTGATCTACAACTTTGCTGGATGTAACAGTACTTGCAAACTAGAATTGATCCAAACATGATAAATTGTGAATCAGTTCTGATTTGTACTCACAACTCCAACAACTTCATTTGCTAGTTACAAGTGGCCAAACTATTGTAACCAATTTACAATATCTAACACTTTTTCAGTTAAGTTTGTTGAGGTGATTAACATGTAAGTATAGTCCCACATCGGATAAGATAAGAAAGAGTGATGAGTTTAAATAGAAGTTTGGGTTATACCTACTAGATATAGCTTTTGGGTTAAAATTGATTACTAACTTCTGTTTAAGGCCCATCAACTCTAGATTGGGCCCGATTTCTCCCCCAACAAAGTTACTATAGTCCTAACACAATCCACGCTATATGTAAACTTAAAATTGATGCTTTCTACATATGGTTAATAATAATACAGATTGAGAAAGCAAAACAATGAAATTTGAACTTCCAAAGAGAAGTTAGACAATAAAGCACAACCTCAAATTCTTAATGAAAAACCTCTCTTTAAGGAGAGAGAACTACCACATGCGTGTGAAATTGCCAGAGTGAAGATAAAACAACTACACTTCACAACTAATTTCCACAAACAAATAATAGTAATCCCAATTCCACAAACAACACATCAAATATCAACTTAAAACTCGATCCTAGTCGCAAAAGAAGAAAAACCAATGAACAAATTTGCTATTACAAGCACAAAATCAGGGGAGAAAGTTACCTGTATGATGCCCAAGAGAAAGAGAGAGAGAGAGAGAGAAAGAGAGAGAGAGAGAGAGAACAAGAGGGGCTTTGCTTTATTGGGATCTCAATGGGGGGTTTGGGTTTATAACCAGAGAGAAGCTGAGAAGAGGAGGAGGAGACTTAGATTTTTTTTCCTCACGACTCTCAGATTGGAGACGTGGCTGAGTCCAAACCCACGTTCATGATAAGGGAAAGAAGGAGAGAACAATCAACGATTTTTTTCTTTTCTTTTCTTTTCTTTTTCTTTGTTTTTTTAGGACGGGGATTACGCCAGTGAACAGAAGAGGTTTTGACTCGCTGGATGAGGAGTGGGTGTGGATTCAAATATTCCACCCAGACCCAAACCCAAACCGGTTCGGTTAATAATTGTCAAAGACTATTAATTTGTAGACTAAAGGGAAAATGCATAAGTAATTTCAAAAATATAAACCAAGAATCGATATCCCTCCTGCATATCTAACAGGCAATTGGTGGGATTCCTAAAGGCACAGAACATTAACATGCTTAACTTTATAAAGACACAAAAAATTAGCATGTGTCATACCTTAAATATGTACATGTTCCTTTATCCTATCAGAAGATAACATGTAGACAACTAATCTTATATTCGCCTAAGAATTCTCATCAAATTAAATCAGTATTTAGAAAGTTCTGATAATCAAATATTTTGTAACCATTATCAGATTATAATTACCTATAATTAAAAAATCTCATAATTATACATTTAAATATAGAAATTAAAGAAAAAACTCATGTAAAAAGTCTCTCTACATAAAATCATGGGTAAATTTTAAAAAACCACCCCTCAACAATTTTTAATTTAAGAGAATCAAACTCTCAAGTTATACTGAGTTTGGATAGAGTTTATCAAGAGGGGAGGGGGAGGGAGGGGGAGATTTACAATGCTAATCCTCCTAACATTGTGTTTGTTTACACTTTTTAGTTAGTAATGGGAGGGGAGGGATGAAAATTAGAAAATACAGCCACTTTCCCAACCCTTTAAAAGTGGACGGATTGAGAGGGGAGGAGAGGGTTTTCAAGTGGAATTTTCTTGAAATTCCAATATTGCCCTATATGAGAAAATCAAAAGGCGCTCTTTCTTATTTTATTAAAAATGCATACCGGTCAAGTAGCTCCTCTTCCCTTCCCATCCCTTACTCTAAACAAACACATATTATAGTGTACCTTTCCATCCCCTCATTGTCTATCCAAACACAAATGAATACATTACACCCTTTTCCTTTACACTCCCTCCCAAGGGTTTAGGTCAATCACTCCCCTCCCCTCCCCTCTTTCGTATCCAAACTGACAATTTGAGTATATTACAGATAATCCACCTCACTTATAAAAATTTAAACTTTTCTCACTTAACCCCTTCAAATATGGGGCATCTTCAAAAACCCCTCTCAACTAATTTGGGAAACTCCCTCAAGTTTGAGCCTACTGTAGATAACCTCCTGAAATTAAAAAATTCAAGAAACCCCCCTAAACTCTTCTCACTTAACGCCCTGAAAGCTAACACTATTAAGTCTAGCATGTCACATGACAAAAAAGTGATTAAGAGAAGATCAGAATACCCCTCTATCGAAAAAAATTACTTTCATTTTTTAGGATAGAAGAAAGAGGACAAAAAATATTATAAATTTAAAATAGTTTTTTTTACCGGTTAGGGGTATCTTTATAATTGAATGAGTTGATTTTCAAACAAATATTTTAGTTGTTTTACATTTTGAAATGACGTAGGGGGGTTTGGTGAGAAAATTGTGAAAGAGTAGAGAGTTTTGTGAGACACCTCATAGTTGAGGGGGGTGCGGGGCAGAGTTCTCTAATTTTCAAAGATGATTGGGCTTATCTTCAAAAAAGGGGCAAGGTATCATATCCTCAAAATATCATTTATTGCAAAACCTATCCATCTATTTTTCATAAATTTTTCAATAATGAAACTAAAATCCCAATAAGTTTTGATGTTTTGCAGCAAACCGTAAAAAAAATTTTAAAATTATCCCCTCAAGAACGTTAGGAAATTCAAAAAATCCTAAAAATATTTTTATTTTTTGCACTTAACTCTCATAATAGCGTTACTCCATAAATTTATGTGCACAAAACTACCCTCAAGGTCAATGATGGAAGAAAATAATTTTTCTTATAAAGGTTCTTAAAATTACACAAAAGCCCTAAAATAAAAAAATTACACAGGACCCACTAAAAATTATCAATGACCCACTAAAAATATGAAAATTATAAAAGGACACATTAAAATATAGAAACCACAAACAATCCCATGAAAAATAAAAATATTACAAAAAACCCCTTAACATCTGAAAATTATAAATAACCTCTAGAAAAATCAGAAATTTCAAAAAGCCCTTAAAAAATCTCAAAATTATAAAATGCCCCTGAAAAATCTAAAAATTGCATAAAGTTCCTTTAGATTCGAAAATACAAAAAAATCTCTTTAAAATCTAAAAATTACAAACACGCAAAAAAAAAACAAAAAGTTATAAACAACTCCCTTTAAAATCTAGTAATCATAACACCCTCAAGAATCTGAAAATTATAGACCCTTAAAATATGAAAATTTTAAACAATCCCATAAAAAATTCAAAAATTACAAACCACCCCCTGAACATCTAAAATTACAAACAACTCTATACAAAATTTGTAAAATGAAAATAACCTCTCAAGATTTGAAAACTATAAATCAACCACCCGAAAATTTGAAAGTTTCAAACATTCCCTAAAAATATAAAATTGCAAAAAAGAAGGAATTTCGGCAATATTCAACGTAAAAAATCAATCAAATTGAGATAAAAACCAATAAATACAAACAAAAGAAATCAAATCGATACGTGCGAGCACGAGCTTAGACCTTGTCACTTTGAAAGTTAAAAGTTTCTTGGAATGTGTAACTTGTGAGCTGGCAGGTATGAGTTAATGAACGGCTAAGTTATTAGATTGTATTTTTTGTACAACCATCTTACTAGTTTGGTATGCTTTCTAATTCTAGTGACGTTTTCGTAATAGACCCACAACTTCACCGCTGATAAAAAAAAAGCTGCGAAACCTCACATAATGCTCTTAGTGCTATCTTATTCATGAGGAAAATGTCAAAAGATTATTTGGCACATTGGTATAAGGATAATAACTATGCCCAAACCTATGCAAAGAATGTTTGAGTTCACTACGAGGAAGTAAAATTAGGGATAAAGAAGGGGATGATACAATATTGTCTCTAAAAAGGTTTCACAACTTTTTTTACCAGCGGCGAACTTATGAGTCTAATTGCACCTTTGGCTCAGAGAAAACACCAAAATGTCAATGGAGCTAAAAAAAGCAAGCCGGTTAGAAGGGTATATAAAAACACCAATCTGATAACTTAGGCGTTCATTAACTCATAGTTGCCAGCTCACAAGTCACACATTCCAAGAAACACTTTCAAAGTGCCAAGTTCTAAGCCCGTGCGAGCACGATCTAATTTCTTTTATTTGTATTTATTGGTTTTTATCTCAATTGGATTGATTTTTTGCATTGAATATTGCCGAAATTCCTTCTTTTTTTGCAATTTTATATTTTTAGGGAATGTTTGAAACTTTCAAATTTTCGGGTAGTTGATTTATAGTTTTCAAATGTTAAGGGTTATTTTCATTTTACAAATTTTGTATAGAGTTGTTTGTAAGCTTAGATGTTTCGGAGGTGGTTTGTAATTTTTCAATTTTTTATGGGATTCTTTAAAATTTTCATATTTAAGGGTCTGTAATTTTCAGATTCTTGAGGGTGTTGTTTATGATTATTGGATTTTAAAGGGAGCAATTTATAACTATTTGCTTTTTTTTGCGTGTTTGTAATTTTTAGATTTTAAAGAGATTTTCTTGTATTTTCAAATGTAAAGGAACTTTTTGCAATTTTTAGATTTTTTAAAGAGAATTTTTTTGTATTTTCGAATCTAAAGAAACTTTTTGCAATTTTAGATTTTTAAGAGGCATTTTATAATTTTGAGATTTTTCAAGGGCTTTTTGAAATTTTTGATTTTTCAAGAGGTTATTTATAATTTTCAGATGTCTAGGGGTTTTTTTGTAATATTTTTATTTTTCAAGGGATTGTTTGTGGTTTCCATATTTTAATGTGTTCTTTACAATTTTCATATTTTTAGTGGGTCGTGGATAATTTTTAGTCGGTCTTGTGTAATTTTATAAATTATTTTATCGCTTGTGTAATTTTAAGAACTTTTATAGGAAAAAATTATTTTCTTCTTTCATTGGCCTTGAGGGTAGTTTTGTCCATGTAAATTTATGGAGTAACGCCATTATGAGAGTTAAATGCAAAAAAATAAAATATTTTTAAGATTTTTTGAATTTCCCAATGTTACTGGGGGGTTAATAATAGTTTTAAAATTCTTTTACGGTGTGCTGCAAAACATCAAAACTTATTGGGATTTTAGTTTAATTACCCAAAACTTTATGAAAATAGATGGATAGGTTTTGCAATAAATGATCTTTTGAGGATATGATACGTATGATATTTTGAGGATATGATACATTGGCACCTTTATTTATGATAATCCCAGTCAACTTTGAAAATTAGAGAACCCTCCCCCATGCCCCCACCCCCGCAACCCCAACCCCCCTCAACTATGGGGTGTCTCACAAAACCCACTACAATTTTCTCACCAAACACCCTATGTCATTTTAAAATATAAAATAACTTAAATATTCGTTTGAAAATCAACTCATTCAATTACAAAGAAACCCCTAACCGGTAGAAAAAAGAACTATTTTTAATTTATAATATTTTTTGCCCTCTTTCTTCTATCCTAAAAAAATGAAAGTAATTTTTTTATGATTGAGAGGTATTTCAATCTTTTCTCAATCCCCTTTTTGTCATGTGACATGCTAGACCTAATAGTGTTAGCTTTCAGGGTGTAGAGTGAGAAGAGGTTAGGGGGTTTCTAGATGTTTTAAACTTGAGGGGGGTTATCTTCAGTAGGCTCAAACTTGAGGGGGGGTTTCCCAAATTAGTTGAGAAGGGTTTTCTGAGACGCCCACATATTTGAAGGGGTTAAGTGAGAAAAGTTTAAATTTTTATAACTGAGGAGGGTTATCTATAATATACTCTAACTTGAGAGTTTGATTTTCTTAAATTAAAAATTGTTGATCAGTGTTTTTTAAAATTAACCCATGATTTTATGTAGAGGGGCTTTTTACATGAGTTTTTTCCCTTTAATTTCTATATTTAAATATATAATTATGAGTTTTTTAAATTATATATAATTACAATCTGATAAGGGTTACATAATATTTGATTATTAAAACTTTCTAATTACTAATAGATTTAATTTGATAAGAATTATTATGTGAATATAAGACTATGTGTCCACATGTCATCTTCTTCTAGAATAAAGGGACATATGCATATTCATGATATAACACATGTTAATTTTGGACGCCAATTCTTGGCTTGTATTTTTGAGATTACTTATGCATTTTCCCTTTCGTCTACAAATTAATAGTCTTCGACAATTATTAACCGAACTGGTTTGGATTCGGGTCTGGGTGGAGTATTTCTGTCCACACCCACTCCTCATCCAGCGAGTCAAAACCTCTTCTGTTCGATGGCGTACTCGCCATCTTAAAAAAGGAAAAAAAAATATCTTTTTCCTCTGGTTGATCGTTGTCTCTCCTTCTTTCCCTTATCATGAACGTGGGTTTGGACTCAGCCACGTCTCCAATCTGAGAGTCGTGAGAAAAAAAATCTAAGTCTCCTCTTCTCAGCTTCTCTCTGGATATAAACCCAAACTCCCCATTGAGAATTTGAGAACCCAATAAAGCAAAGCCCCTCTTGTTCTCTCTCTCTGTTCGGCATCATACATGTAACTTCCTTCCCTGATTTTGTGCTTGTAACATCAAATTTGTTCATTAGTCTTTCTTCTTTTGCGACTAGTATCGAGTTTTAAGTTGATATTTGATGGGTTGTTTGTGGAATTGGGATTACTATTATTTGTTTGTAGAAATTAGTTGTAAAGTGTAGTTGTTTTATCTTCACTCTGTGACAATTTCACAAGCATGTGGTAGTTCTCTCTCCTTAAAGAGAGATTTTTCATTAAGAATTTGAGGTTGTGCTTTATTGTCTAACTTCTCTCTGGAAGTTTAAATTTTATTGTTTTGCTTTCTCAATCTGTATTATAATTAACCATATGTAGAAATTATTAATGTTAAGTTTACATATAGTGTGGATTGCATTAGGACTATAGTAACTTTGTTGGGGGAGAAATCGAGCCCAATCTAGAGTTGATGGGTCTTAAACTAAAGTTAAGAATCAATTTTAAATCAAAAGCTATAGCTATTAGGTATTGACCCAAACTCCTATTTAAACTCATCATTCTTTCTTATCTTATCTTATGTGGGACGATACTCACATATTAATCACCTCACCAACTCTCCCTAAATTTATGAGTATAGTTCAATTCAACTATAATTCAATCTTTCACGAGATTCACTAACTTTTTGCACCACTTCACTCGTGGGCTAACCAATTCACTAATTCTTGCACCACTTCACTCGTGGGCTAACCAGACTATGCATTCAGCACATGGCTATCAAACATCCGTAGGAATTTCCACCACTTCACTCATGGTGGCTAACTAGACTATATCACTCCAACGGGTATCCGTGGATTCTAACGACACCTTCGGGCTTCACATTAAACTTCATCATTTTTGTATTAATTGGACCATGACATTAGCTCTAATACCATTTGTTGGGGGAGAAATCGGGCCCAATATAGAGTGGATGGGCCTTAAACAAAACTTAGGAATCAATTTTAACCCAAAAACTATAGTTATTAGGTATTGACCCAAACTCCTATTTAAACTCATCACTCTTTCTTATCTTATCCGATGTGAGACTATACTCACATATTAATCACCTCAACAAACTTATCTGAAAGAGTGTTACATATTGTAAATTGGTTACAATAGTTTGGCCAATTGTAGCTAGCAAATGAACTTGTTGGAGTTGTGAGTAGGAATCATAACTGAAAACAACTAACAAACATCAAGAAATTAAGATCTGATCAAATAAAACCCTACATCTAGTCACAAAAAGATAGATCTACGATGTCGAATTAAATAAACAAGAGGAGAGAGAAGAAAAAAAATACCTTCAGAAATCGCCGAAGAGAGATGAGATTTTTTTTTTTTTTTTTTTGTGGAGAAACTGAGAGTTTTCGCGGCCTTGAGAGAGAGGAAGGAATTGAGGGTGGTATTTACAACACGAGGGTGAGGGCAGTGGGTGAGAGAGAGTAAATTCAGATGAGGATTCCTTCTCGCGTGAGGCCAGGGATTCTTGGCTTTGCTTGGACCGCAGCTGTTTCGAGACTTTTTTATTGCGTAAAGGACTCCTATTCTTGCGGCCCAAATTAGCCCAACAAAAAACACAAGGGTTAAAAATAAAAAACTAAACGGACCTCTCGCGTGCTAAGCGAGCGCTCTACCATCTGAGCTATATCGGATGGTGTTGGGACTGTGATGTATTTAAAACAATGTTTGGATTAATCACTACTTCTACACTTGTTTCGATAAGCTATTGAGTCTTTAATTTATTTTTAAAATTTTTGGTATACTATAGAATGCAAAATACAAAACGTTATATATAACTGAAAATTAACTTTTTTTAGGGTAGCATTACAGCCTTGTGCATATTCATTGATAGTGAATTTTCAAGGGTGTGCGATTGTTTGGTACTGAAAGTGGAGATGGATAGTCAATTTAAGGGCATAACTTTTGTTCCTTCTCTTTCTACCTTATATCTTGTTATCCAATTTTAATATTTTAATGTGATAAGAATTATAATCTTTTGGAAAAATGTAGTTATTGATTTATGGAATTGTATTCTTGCTAAAAGAAAACAAATAGAGTCATTACAGCCAGTAGCGTTATGATTTACTAAGGATACTATTAGAACTTCCCGCACGCGACCTGAGCTCTAACCACCAAAGGGCGACTCTAGAATCCCCAAACTTCCCCCCTCTTATATCTCAGCGAACAACACAGATTGCCCCTTGTATGCAGGGCGTTCCAATAGAATTTAGACATTCTACGATGCATGGTAAATAAATTGAACCATAGATCTTGGAACCAAATAATCTTGAGAAGTCTGTATCCGACAAGCTAAAAACAAGCTAAAAAAATTTAGTCACGAAGTACTAACTTCAACAAAGTTAAGTAACACCTAACATATTGTTTACATATATATTCATATTTTTCGCTCATATTATTATTATTATAGAAGTGATTTCTAACAGCATATGACAATGTTGTGGCTCAACTTCAGAAATTATTGAACCGTCTAAGTAATAAGTGCAAGGCACAATAAACAGAAAAGATTCAATATGAGACGATAGAAACGAAGTACTAAACAAGAAGTAGCAGAGGCTAGTTTTGGGGAGAGAATAGAGATCTTTGATATCCGGACTCCTTTCATTATTTATAGTGGTGATGCTGATGAAAAGGTATTATAGGGATTTATTTTAACCTTCATATAATCAAGATTAGTCAGTAGATTAGGTATTAATTGGTGAATAAACAAGTAGGCACACAGGAGTGGGTCATTGGTGCAATCATTCCAAATTGACCTAATTAAACTTAGTTATCCAAATGAAGTGGATCTACAAAAAAATAATACACAAACATATGACATAATCCACTCTTAGATTTTTAAAACAAAAAGTTGTTTGCTTTATACTCTGTTACCCATGCGATATGATTGTCGCAACCTAAATGACATAATATATTATATGATATTGCTATTATCGATTTGTGCTTAGAAGTCAGAAACCCAGTACGAACTTAGGCTAGTGATGATTATACCAAAGCCTCTTTTTGATTTGAAAGTGCAATGCATGATCTGAAAACTGCAAATTTGAAAACATAAACGTGGTCGAATGCATAACACCATCGAAATGAGGCCTGAACTAGTCGAACTATTTTTTTTTTTTTTTTAAATCTAATTAATTCCCCTCACCAACCAGTCGAACTTTTGCGCTCATTAATGTAGGTAAACTAAGTCCATAGATTTCCTTGGATAAATTTGATTTAATAGCAGATATTCCATTTGAAGTGAGGCATACAGATGAAGCTGCCATTTGTAATTGCTGCATATATAGAATAAGGAAGTGGGAATTAACACTTAACACTTCAATTAAGAAACAGTAATAAATGTGGTTATTGTGTTACGCATTGCTACTCTTTACACGTGATGTGCACCATCTAAAATGGTGTTATGAAAATTACAGGCCAGATGCTTGAAAGGTGCTATGTGATGCATCCGGAGATATAAAACAAACCGTCTAGTTCTACGACTTTGCTAGATGTAACATGACTTGCAAATTAGAACTGATCCAAACATGATAAATTGTGAATCGGTTACGATTCCCACTCACAACTCCAACAAGTTCTTTTGCTTGCTACAAGTGACCAAACTATTATAACCAATCTGCAATATGTAACACTTTTTCAAGTTAAGTTACTATAGTCCTAGTGCAATCCACGATATATGTAAACTTAACATTAATACTTTCTACGTATGGTTGATAATAATACAGATTGAGAAAGCAAGACAATGAAATTTGAACTTCCAAAGAGAAGTTGGACAATGAAGCACAGCCGTAAATTCTTAATGAGAAGCCTCTCTTTAATGAGAGAGAACTACCACATGCTTGTGAAATTGCCAGAGTGAAGATAAAACAACTACACAACTAATTTCCATAAACAAATAATAGCAATCCCAATTCCACAAACAACCCATCAAATATCAACTCAAAACTCGATCCTGGTCGCCTAAGAAGAAAGGCCCATGAATAAATTTTTTGTTGCAAGCACAAAATCAGGGGAGAAATTTACCTGTATGATGGCCGAGAGAGAGAGAGAGAGAGAGAGAGAGAGAGAGAGAGAGAGAGAGAGAGAGAGAGAGAGAGGGGCTTTGCTCTATTGGGATCTCAATGGGAGGTTTGGGTTTATAACCAGATAGAAGCTGAGAAGAGGACGACGAGACTTAGATTTATTTTTTTTCCTCATGACTCTCAGATTGGAGACGTGGCTGAGTCCAAACGCACATTCATGATAAGGGAAAGAAGGAGAGATGACAATCAATGATGTTTTTTTTCATTTATTTATTATTATTTAAGGACGGCGATTACGCTAGTGAACAGATGAGGAGTGGGTGAGGATAGAAATATTCCACCCAGACCCGAATCCAAACCGGTTCAGTTAATAATTGTCAAAGACTATTAATTTGTAGACGAAAGGGGAAGTGCATAAGTAATCTCAAAAATATAAACTAAGAATTGGTATCCCTCCTTTATATATAAAGAGCAATGGGTGGAATTGCTAAAGTGACACAAAATTGACATATTTAATTTTGTAAAGACACAAAAAATTGATGTGCGTCATATCATAAATATACACATGTCCCTTTATCCTATTAGAAGATAACACGTGGACACCTAATCTTATATTTACCTAAGAATTCTCATCAAATTAAATCTATCAGTAATTAGAAAATTCTTATAATTAAATAATTTGTAACCCTTATCAGATTATAATCACCTATAGTTAAAAAATCTCATAATTATATATTTAAATATAGAAATTAAAGGGAAAAAACTCATGTAAAAAGCCTCTACCTAAAATTATAGGTTAATTTTAAAAAAAGCCCCTCAATAATTTTTAATTTAAGAAAATCCCCCTCAAGTTAGAGTATGTTGTAGATAACCCCCCTCATCTATGAAAATTTAAAATTTTCTCACTTAACCCCCTCAAATATGGGGGTGTCTTAGAAGACCCCTCTCAACCAATTTGGGAAACCCTCCTCAAGTTTGAGCCTACTATAGATAACTCCCCTCAAGTTTAAAAATTCGACAAACCCTCTTGAACTCTTCTCACTTTACGCCCTGGAAGCTAACATTATTAGATGTAGCATGTCACATGACAAAAAGGTGATTGAGCAAAGATCAAAACACCCCTCAATCATAAAAAGAATTACTTTGATTTTTTTAGGATAGAAGAAAGAGGGTAAAATATATTGTAAATTGATAATAGCTCTTTTTTTTAAACATGTTAGGGGTTTCTTTGTAATTGAATGAGTAGATTTTCAAATAAATATTTTAGTTATTTTACATTTTGAAATGATATAGGGCGGTTTGATGAGAAAATTGTGGAATATTAGAGGGTTTTGTGAGACACCCCATAGTTTGGGC
>JBAKGM010043281.1:0-36502 GCA_037177215.1 Asparagus racemosus
TATACCCGTGCATGTTTTGTGTTTGTGCATGTTTTGACTCGTTTCTCTCACATACATGAACTTGTTTGATCTCAAAGTACTTGATATCTTACTCAAACATTATTTAATAATATTTGTCACCATAAAATATATTTATCATTATATATCACATAATATTCAAAATACCGAGGTTTTACAAATATGTAGTCTTGGTCAATTGTCACGAGAATTGACTAACTGATTGCATGTATTAGATGCAGGCTTATCCCTACTTAGGCTTTGGGATAAAATTCCCCAGACATGAATTCTAGTGTCTTCTTCAATTAGTAAAAGACTAAACTAGCTGTGTTGAAATTGTTGTCTCTTGGGCTAAAGACGAACCGTTTGTGTCTTCTCTTGGGGCGAAGACGAACCCTTTGTGTCTTCTCTTGGGGCGAGGATAAACCCTTTACATCTTCTCTTGGGGCTAAGATGAACCATTTGTGTCTTCTCTTGGTGCAAAGATGAACCCTTTGTACCTTCTCTTGGGGCAAAGACGAACCCATAACAAGAGAGGAAGGATTTTATATCCTATCTCTTGATTCTGAAAAGGAAGAATTTTATATTCTATCTCCAGTATAAACGAAACTAAAAGTGGGATTTCCACTTCAAGAATCTTAGGAGGTGAAACTAAGAGTAAGATCTCCACTCCGAGATCAAAAAGATTCAAATAACTTTCACTTTTATAGGATTCGCTCTCTGATCTGAAAATAATTTTCTCGTTTATCGAGATGAAATCTAATTTCAGCCCTAGCCTTGAGAAGGCATGACTGAGGAAGAAAGGATGAAACCCTTCTGTTTATCATAAGGGGATCTTGACATTGAAAGTGGACCTCTTGTGAATCAAGAGGGTATTTTGCTGGTGGAATGGACAAGAAAGATTTTTTAGTAGACTTACTGTCAATGAATTTGATCAGTGAGAGAATTTATGGAGGAAAATAGACTTAGGGTTATCCTCAAGAAAATGAGTGAAATATTCCATGAGGAACTTCCCGTCAAAATGGATTATCCTAAATATACTAAGTATAGTACTTTTTTAGGAACTTTCTATTTATTGGCATTAATTGCATGTCGCCATTTTACATGATTAGACAATACGCATCGTTTGAATAGAGTGTATTTATCACGAATGGTCCCCCCCCCATTTGGGTTTAAACTTACCCTTTGGATGGCTTTGGGGTAATGACTCCTACATCAATCAAGGCCTGGATCTTATCTTTGAGATGGTAGCATGACTTTGTCGAATGATGGACTGCTCTATGAAATGCGTAGTATCTCAAATCCATGACTTTGCTTGCCTCCTCCTGATTCACAATCAGAGGCAGCTGGATCTTTTTATTCTCCAAGAGGTATTTGAAAATACTGGTAATCTCGTCTTCCTTGAAAGAATATGTTTTGGAGAACCTCGGTTCTGATGAATTCTGCTTTTGAGGCCGTTGCTGCCATTGGGGTTGTGATTGTTGCGATGCTCGCTATTGTGGTTGTTGCAACTAGAACACCATCTACTCCTTCCCTTTGCCGTGTGGCATGAAATTCTGTTTGTGCACATATGCCGCTTGCTGGCCTCTTTCTGCCTTTTTCCTCTTAAGAAAACACTCGGCTTGTTCCCCGTGCACCTTCATGTCACTTAATGTCTCAGAGGGCGACGTTCCTATTGCTTCTAGCACATCCAATGACAGGTTGTTGTGGTAGGTCTAGAGAATGAATTCTTCAGTTATTGGGTCCCGACAATTCATCGCCTTGTTTCAGAACCGCTTGACGAAGCTATCTACCGTCTCTCTGTCCTGCTTTTTTTCATCCAACAATGTTCTGATGGATTTCTCGGTATCGTCATTGAAGAAATTGTCGAGGAACATAGCTTTCATGTCGTCCCAGCTATTAACGCTTCCCAGTTTGAGATGGCGGTACCAATCGAAGGCAGCTCCTCGAAGGGTGCTAACGAACGACCGAACCATCAAGAGCTCGTTACTAGAAATAACCCTTAAGTGGGACTTGAAATATATCAGGTGCTGAGTAGGTGAACCCTTCCCGTCGAACGGCGTGAAGTTTATTAGACTAAACTTCACTGGATATGGGATTGATTCCCACTCCCTTGGATATGGACAAGGTATACCCGTCTTCTTTACCCCTTGAGCAGAAATCAAAGAGCTGATCTTACTCTTAAGGTCCTTTATTTTCTAATTCTTGGAGATGACATTGTTGCGACTGGCATTCTCAAGGCTATCCGCTGCATTCCGTTCATCAGGGGGATTATTGACGTTACGGCCTTCATCCTTGTCCGTGTCGCTATCTTCAACATTGTGAGCGACATGGTGACTGGACCTGCCTTGTTGACTGAGCTCAGGTTGTGCAGCTTTCTGGCTTTACAACTCCCTCATCTGCTACATGGCTAGCTCCATTGCTACCTTGATTTCATCCTAGAGCTCTTCTCTCTGTTTGGCTAAGGATTCTTGCAACATCTGAGCTAGCGTTTCAGGAGTAATAGTATAAGCCTCTCTGGCCAGATTGGTGCTCAACATCGTGCTATCGAATGCCATTACTGAGTAGGCATTAGAGACCCTATCTTCAGATGAATCTCCTTCATGCATCCTTCTATAATCCCTATGTTGTGTAGCTCGTAGTTGTAAACGAGACATCCTCTGGGAAATTTGGGTGCCGACTTTTCCTTCAGGAGTGAAGTCGGGATCTGTGTCCGTTGCGGCCTTTCCTTTCCTTTTGTCTACCATGTTAATGGTAACTTCAGGGAATTCGTCTCTTTGGATGATAGATCTTCTTTTTTGGAAGCATCTTGGTTTTGGTGTTGACTCTTCTGCTGTTGGCAGAGAAAGCATTTCGAACATCAAGGCTCTTTGCGGATGAACCTCCGACTCAGGGCAATCACAATCCTGAAAGTAATGTCTTGACTAGGCGTGCACATGAGCAGGAACAATCTATTTCATCAACTGTCCTTCGTCATGTATTGCCACTCCGGCCTGATGATGTGGTTGATTAGGGTGATATACTACTTGTTGGCGTGGCTCGCCATGGAATGTACTTCCACCCCCAAGTGTAACATTGTCTTCAATTGGAAGACACGTCTTCTTTTGGGGGCATTGACCATTCGATCTAGCACACTCACTAGGAGGCGCTTTCGATCATTTGTCAACTGAAGCACACTTGAAATTCTTCCCCTTAGCAGTCCCGTGGACCCCCTGTGGGATGCTCAAATCAAACGCGATAGGAGTGCCAGTGGGGTTCTGGGCACGACCCCCAGTCTGTTGTCTCAAACGTTTCTTCGCTGGTGCTTTGCCTTGGATACCGGGCTATGGACATAGGCGATTTAGCACCAAAGTTGTATTCTTGAGCCTTGTCATTGATATGACAGTAGGAGAAGTGGAAGGATGTAGCTAAGGAGAACTCCCTTGATCTAAACAGTCGGAAGTGTCCGGGCTAACATTTCGTTGGCCGAGACAATTTGGACTGTCTTGGTTGAAGGCTCATTGTGCAAGACAGTTAGAAGTGTCTCGGTTGAGAGATCTTTGGCTGAGACAATTGGAAGTGTCTCGGTTGAGGGATCTTTGGCCGAGATAGTTGGGAGTGTCTCGGCCATAGGCAGAGCTCTGGGCCAGATTCTGTCTTGAGTTTTGCACAGATTTTAGGATCTAAACTTTGTGGCTTGATCCTTTGGTTGATTTTGATTCTTGCGCCTTGCGTATAACATCACGTGCACGAGCAGCACGTGCACGACGCTTTTGGACACGTTCCTTCCTCGCTAGACGGTTCCTCTTGACGTGAATCCATTCTTCCTTGACTGAAGTGCTAGAAGTTTGGAATTGAGACATCATAATTTCTTGACGCCTCTGAGTACGTGAGTTCATGTAGTAATGAACTCCGTCCGTCCTCCATGCCCTTCGCAAATTGGCGGGCCATCTTCTGACGCTGTCTCTAACGAGCCCTCTTCGACAGAGTTGCTAGGCTCTTGAAAGACGACTCTTTCTTCAGAATAGAGTCATCGTGACCAGAGCTTCTAGCTTTGTAGTTTGCCAGGGTATTGTGGCAAGGGGGAACCTCCGTCACAATTGGGTGAGATTCATCAACGTTTGTAATAGATTGGACCTCCCTCCTTGGAGACGCAATCCTCTGATACTTGCGGGGTGAGGAGGATCTAGATGAAGAGGAAGAAAGATACTCTTCAAACTTGGCTTGCTCAAAGATGTAATCGAGTCCGTCAACCATAAGTTTGTGATTGTCGTTCGGCTGCGACACAATATCCTCAACGTTGAGACTATTGGCTCCCACTGTGGTCGCCATCGTGTTTGCATCGAGAACGGTATTCTTTGCAATTTCTATTTCAAAACATTTTAAAATGAAAAAAAGATGAAAGATTACACGCGTAATTCTCTCTAATACAAAGAATATAGTCTCACTCTCATACAAAATCGAACAGAAGTCGCTACGTAGCAAACTCCTGCTTTTGTGGGTTGTTTGCCTGTGCCAGGGACACGTCGTCTGTGGACCACCGAGCAACGATCACCGAATTGATAAAGTTGAGTTTCTACTTCACTAAGGAAACAAGAAATTAAACTAATATCTTAACTAAGTAAGATATCTACTCTTCCCAAAATTTAAGGCAAAGCTTAAACTCGAGGAATCTCCAAGTGAAGAATTGTTGAACTCTTTCTACCCCCCTCTTCAGATCCTCCGCCCCAATGGACGTAGGGGCTATTTATTGCCTTTGGGAAGTGTAACAGCTGAAAAGAATGCAAGTTATGGCCTGCCAGTATTGCATAGTGGGCGAGACACTTTTTGAGTCTCACCACCAAAACTATCTCGGCTATTGGTGAGACAGTTTATACTGTCTCGACCAAAGAGTTTTAATTTCAAGCTGTTGTAACCACTCTTCCTACTTTAAAGGCACGTTTAATGGCCCATTTATGCGCTTAGTGGGCGTTTTCTAAGGATGTAACCTCCACTAGTGTAAATGAACATCCCCACATGCTGAAAGGGTCTAATGGGCCCCATAAATAATAATAAAACATGTGGAAAGTACTTCAGACACAATAAGTGTCTCGGCAATGGCAGAGACACAATAAGTGTCTCGCTCATGGCGAGACGCAATAAGTGTCTTGCCAACGGCCGAGACACAATAAGTGTCTTGCACATGCATGTTGTTAGTTTTACCCCTGTGGTTGATTTCCTTAGGGTTCGATGACGTCGTTCTTCAATCTTCTCATGATTAAATCATATTTGGGGTTCATTGTCAATTTTCGATGCCTACAAGGTGGACTTTATGTTCATCACCATAAACTGAGTTTGAATAGCTGGCGAGAGTACTAGCCAACCATTAGGGGGAGAGTGATCATCCCTTTTGGTAGAAGCGAATGTCCTGTGAATCCAATGAGGGGATCTCGACAAGTCTACAGTTTGGACTTGTCGATGCCTATCTGATTGAAGGCATCAATGAACAGGATATCAGTGGAGCTCCCAGTATCAACTAAGATCCTTATGACCAAAAAGCCATTAATCTCGGCGGAGATAATGAGAGGGTCATCATGAGGCATCTCTATGCCTTTCAAATTAGTGTTTCTGAAGGCAATGGGCTAATCTGTCCTTGGTTTCTGCTCACACAAATTGATATCCACTGCTTGTCTAGCATATTTCTTCCAAGCGTTATTGGACATTCCTCCTGGTACTGGATCTCTGCTGTTGGTGTTGATGACGACCCGATCATTAGTTTCTACAGGCTGTTTATCTTGCTTATGTTGGGGACGAGCGATCTGAATTGAGACGTCTTGTCAGACTTCCTTGGAGCGGGTTCTCCCTGTCCCACTGAGAGATAAGTCTCTTCAAGAATCCCTTTCTTATCAAGTCCTCAATATGCCTCTCGATGACTCTATAGTCATCAGTATGATGGTCGTGATATCTGTGGTATTGGCAGTACTACTTAGTATATCTAAATCGGGGATCTGACTTCATGCAAGGAGGAGTGGGGTTCAAACATCCTTCTTTATGGACCAAGTGTTCGCCGAAAAAATCGTTCCAACTTTCATTGCATTCAAACTCATTACAGCTTCTTGGCTTTTACAAATGAATCCAAAATAAAAAAGGAGGCGCCTTTTTATAAGACTTACAATGAAAATTGAATTACACTTTACGACTCTCTCTTGAACAAACACAGAACCCATTTATTAGATCCTCGCTTTGCCTGTGCCTTGGACTTTGTTCCGTCCGTGGACCACCGGGTGATCAGATCCGAGTCAAGATCTATGAGATTGAGGAGACTATTTCATGAAGGAAAAAGATTGCCTGAAGCAAGTGAAATCGACCAAGCGAAGTCACAGCTCTTCTCGAGATCATGACTAAGCTTAGATCCGGAGGGAATCACTGTAGATCTGATCTAGATATCCTCCAACTCCTTTGCTTGCTCACTAAAGCTTTAGATCTACGTCGGGAAGAACTCGATGTGCAAGAAATCTGGTGCAAAAAGGTCTCGCCTTTGACCCAAAAATTCCAACTCAGATCTAAAGTTTCCAACCCCAATTTTCCTGCCCCGGGCAAATGAGACCCGCTCTCTATTTATAGGCTTTGAGAGAGGGGGGGATCTATAGCTCGACCTTGGCTGAGTCACCTCAGCCTTGGCTGAATTGTCTAGGCCTTGGCTGAATCACCTCAGCCAAAGCTAGGTTAAGGCACCTTGGCCAAGGCTGAGCTACTTTGGCCTTGGCCGAGCTATCTTGGTCAAGGCCGAGTTGCCTCGGCCTTGGTTCAGGTCTCGTTCTACCATTTTCTGGGTTTTTCTGACTTTCCAATGTTGTGATTCTGTCAATCCTGAGTCTGATTCCATCGATCCAAGTCCGATTTGGCTCAGAGTTGTCAGTTTCGTCGATTGGAAGCTTCGCGGTTGGATTTATTCTATGATTCATTGCTTCCCCTGGCGCCGTGGCTTTGATTTCCCCGGTGATGTGGCTTCACCGTTGAGTTTGCGTTGTGTCGACTCGCTTCATGCGTTTCGTCGACTCACTTCATGTGTTCGCTCCATTAACTGTTTGCCGTTGGATCGGCGTCGGATTGTCGGATGGCTCGCCATATGCCAACTCCTTGTTACGAGTCGGGTTCGGGGTCTTATAGGTAATTTTCGACGCCTATAGATACTCCCTCTAAAGTATTTCAGTCTCGATCTTTTATAGAAGAGCCTGAAATACTTTAGATGTGATAGGTCCCAACCTTCAATAGGTATAATGGGACCAAAAATTAGCTTCAGAATTTGATCCCTCCTATCCTACCAGATTATCCAGCGCTTTATAGGATGGCTGAAAGCGTCACAGTACTACATTTATTGTCTGGCCACTGTCGGAATCTTGAACTAAAGCCGGTAATTGAGTTCATTTTGTTTTGACTCGTGTCGATGAGTTATCGTATAACTGACCATCAAACTTTTTCCGAGACTCCTTCGTTAATCAGTGAATTCTCCGTTCGCGACGAGTTGACCGGCGTCAAAATTTCCTTAGAATCTAACCTTTGATCGTCAAATTCTTCGCTGCGGCGTGTTAACTAGTGTCAAAATTTTTTGAAAACTAACCTTTAATTGGCTGATTCTTCACTAGGACGCGTTGACCAGTGTCAACACAGTTCATACTCATACGTTTACTAAGTTTCAGGGATTAGTTTATCCTCATATACATATTTGGAGGTGTGCGAGTTATCCTTAAAATATAAAAAAATATTTTTCACGAACTTCTCGACCAAAATAGGAAATAATTTATACTCGTATACCTTTTTAGAGTATTCCTGAGGCCCGAATAAATTCAACCGGATAAAAATTGACCCTTAATGGGTGATATCCCTGCTGAATAATTGTTCGGGGGTCCCTCCATTCCTTGTCAGACACAGAGCTTCAATTTGATGAACTTTTTATTGCTGGCAGGGGCTCCTATCGATGCTCGTTTTTTAGTTTCTTATTTGGATGTTCCTCCTGACCATGCTGTGAGACCATCAGACCACGAGCCAGATCAGATCATTATTTTCCTGGAAGTTCGCTTATTCTTCTCTCTCTCAGGAGCATGGTGATTGACAGGCTTCTCGACAGCGGGTTTTCCCTTCGTCAGTTCAAGGCAGTTTAGTGTCCTGGAGTGATCTTGATAAGGAAAGCTGGGTACTAGGAGCTAGCTGAGGTTATTATTGCTAATCTTGATCATCTGGAATTCCAGCTTCAGAAACTATAGGGGCTATGAGCAGCAAGCGCAGCTTCATATGTAGCCGATCGAGTGGAGTCCCGCCTAGAGGTATAGCGCGATGCTCGAGTCTTTGCTGGCCTTGAAGTATAGATGCAGGGGGATCGAGTGGACCATGTTAAGACCATTGTTGCTGAGACTTCATCATCACTGGTTCACCTTCACTCCTGTGTTACAGCGAGCATTTTTGTTACCTATTGTGATTTCTCATTTTGTTTGAAATAATCAACCATAATACTCATAGGATTTTTGGCAAACCCTCGGGCATCAACGAATTTGATGAGCCTTTACCGACTACCGTTTAGATCGGGCCAGCGTGTGAATTTATCTAAGCCCATTCCGTACATGACATTGTGTTAAAAGAATGAAACTCTTTTAGACTTGGTGCTATGATGTTGAATACCTAGGCTTTGTCTTCTTTTACAGGTAAGAGACTAACTGGCGACGCGTGTTAGGCGTCGACTTTAGGATTATTGGTCAACTCCTAGCCATTTAACAGATTTGATGTGCCTCTATCGATTACCGTTTGAATCGGGCTAGCGTGCGAATTATCTAAACCCATTCCGCACGTGACGTTATGCTAAAAGAATGAAACTCTTTTAGACTAGGTGTTACAATATTGAATACGTAGACTTCGCCTTTTTCAAAGGGATAGACTAACCGGCAACGCATGTTACGTGTAGACTTATCTCTTCTTAAGCTTTGGGATAAAATTCTCCAGAATCGAACTCTGGTGTCTTCTTCAATCGGAAAAAAGACTAAACCGGCAACACGTGTGAGGCATTGACTTATCCCTACTTAGGATTCAGGATAAAATTCTCCACACATGTAAGGCGTGGATTTTGGTGTTATTAATAACAACCCGCCACACTTTTGAATGTGTAGGCGTTTATTCTTTTTACAGCTAAATATTAACCAGCAATGCCTGTTAGGCGTAAACTTATCCCTACTAAGGCTTCGGGATAAAATTCTCCAGAATCGAACTCTAGTGTCTTCTTCAATCAGAAAAAAGACTAAACCGTGCAACATGTGTGAGGCGTTGACTTATCCATGCGTAGGCTTCAGGATAAAATTCCCCAGACTTAAATTCTGGTGTCTTCTTCAATCGGTAAAAGACTAAACCGACAACGCATGTTAGGCTTTGACTTATCCCTACTTAGGTTTCGGGAAAATATTCTCCTGACTTGGATTCAGGTGTCTTCTTCAATAGGTAAAAGACTTAACCAGCAACGCGTGTTAGGAGTTGGCTTATCTCTACTTAACCTTTGGGATAAAATTCTCCAAGATGAATCTTGGATTGAAAGATTAGAAAACAATGATGTGGGAAAGGGAGAATTCTACATTCTATTTCCTGATAGTGGAGAGGAAGGATTTTATATCCTGTCTCCATGTGTTGGAGAGGAAGAATTTTATATTCTATTTCCAGAGTTGATGTGGGGAAAGGAAGAATTTTATATTCTGTTTCCCGATGGTGGAGAGGAAAAATTTTATATCCTGTCTCCAGGTGTTGGAGAGGAAGAATTTTATATTCTATCTCCAGGGTTAATGTGGAAAAGGAAGAATTTTATATTTTGTTTCTCGATGCTGAAGAGGAAGGATTTTTTTATCCTGTCTCCAGGTGAAGATGAAACCCGAAACAAAAGAGGAAGGATTTTATATCTTGTCTCTTGCTCCTGGAAAGGAAGAATTTTATATTTAATCTCCGGGGTTGATGTGAAAAAGGAAGAATTTTATATTCTATTTCCCGATGCATGAGAGGAAGGATTTTGTATCCTATCTCTAGCACGAAAGAAACTAAAAGTGTGATCTCCAATTCGAGAATCTTGAGAGGTGAAACTAAGAGTGAGATCTTCACTCTGAGAATCGAGAAGATTCAGATAACTTTCACTTTTATAGGACTCGTTATCTGATCTGGAAATGACTTTCGCATTTATCGAGATGAAATTCCAATTCAGCCTTAACCCTGGGGAGGCGTGACCGAAGAGGAAAGGATAGAATCCTTCCGATTATCACGAAGGGGGTCTTACACTTAGAGAGGAAGAATTTTTTACTCTATCTCCATTGTAAAGGAAATTTTAAGTGACCTCTTGTTCATGGAAGGAATCAAGAGGAGATTTTGGTGGATTGGACCAAAAATATTTTTTGTAGACTCACTGTTAATGAATTTGATCAGTGAGGGATTTTATGGTTGAAAACAGATTTAGGATTATCCTCCAGGACAATGGGTGAAATATTCCTCGAGGAACTTCCCGTCAAAATGAGTTATCCTAAATATACTAAGGATAGTACTTTTTTAGGAAATTTCCATTTATCGGCACTAATTGTTTGTCGCCATTTTGAGTAAATAGGTGATACGCACCATTTGAATAGACTGTATCTATCACGAACGGTGCTTCCCATTTGGGTTTCATTTGGATGGCTTTGGGGTAATGACCCCTACATCGATCAAGGTTTGGATTTTATCCTTGAGGTGGTAGCACACCTTCGTCGGATGGTGGACTGCTCTGTGGAATGCACAGTACCTCGGGTCCGTGACCTTATTTGCCTCCTTTTGATTCACGATCATGGGCAGCTGGATCCTTTTATTCTCTAGGAGGTATTTAAAAATACCGAGAACCTCATCTTCCTTGAAAGAATAGACTTTAGGGAACCTCATAGCAGAGAGCTTCTATTGTTGAGGCCTTTGTTGCCATTGGGGTTGTGATTGCTGTAGCGTTGCTGTTGAAATGCTTGGTTTGTGTCCACTGCTTTCGCCTGCTCCCTCCCTTTGCTGTGTGGGGCGAAATTCTGTTTGTGCGCATATGCCGCTTGCTGGCCTCTTTCTGGCTTTTTCCTCCTAAGGAATTGCTCAGCTTGCTCCCCACGCATCTTCAAATCCTTCCATGTCTTGGACGGCGCCATTCCCATTGCTTCCAGTACGTCCAATGAAAGGTTGTTGTGGCAAGTCTAGAGAATGAACTCCTCAGTTATTGGGTCCTGACAATTCAATGCTTTGTTTCGGAACCACTTGAAGAAGCTGTCTACCATCTCTCTGTCCTTCTGTTTCACATCCAACAACGTTCCGATAAATATCTCAGTATCATCATCAAAGAAATTGGCGAGAAACATGGTTTCCATGTTGTCCCAGCTTTTAGCTCCCTAGTTTGAGATGGCGGTACTATTTGAAGGCAGCCATTCAAAGGGTGCCAACAAATGACCGAACCATCAAGGGCTCGCTGCCGGAGATAACCCCTAGGTAGGATTTGATATATCAAATGCTGAGTAGGTGAACCCTTCCCGTCAAACAGCGTGAAGTTTATTAGATTGAACTTCGCCGGACACGGAATTGATCCCACTCCCTTGGATACGAACATGGTATGCCTGTCTTCTTCACCTCTTGAGCGGAGATCAAAGTGTTGATCTTACTCTCAAGGTCCTTTATCTTCTCATTTCGGGGGCGACAATGTTGCCACTGGCGTTCTCCTAGCTACCCCTGGCATTCCCTTCTTTAGTGGGATTACCAGCGTTGTAGTCTTCTTCCCTGTCTGTGTCTCTGTCTACTTGGTTGACATTATTGCGATTGACTTGACTCACCCTGGCGGCTCATCAGCGCTTGGATCTACTGGTCATGCATCTCTCTCATTTGCTGCATAGCCATCTCCATCTCGAACTTGAAGTTCTCCTTCTGTTTGGCCATAGCCTCTTCAAGCATTTTAGTCACCTATTTAGCACTGATCATGAGCGCCTTTCCGGGTTGCCCCTCACTAGAAACTGTGTTATCAGAAGCCATTGCGGAGCCAGCGTCTGACACTTCATCATCTGACGGTAACCCCTTCTGCACCTTGTCATAATTAGATCTGCGGATGGTCCCAGTCCGCAACTGAGTTATTCATTGAGATGCACCAGGAAGGGCACGTGACGACGTCCCTCTACCTGTCATGTTGATGGTGACCCCCAGCAATTCATCACCTTGAGACACTGATCTTCTTCTGTGAAAGCATCTTGACCTAGGCTTCGGCATCTCGGTACCAAGTCTATCGAAGACTGACACCCTGTCTGGAGTTGCTTTGTTGTAGTCACACTCTGACAACACTGCCCTGATTAGTTTTGAACACATGCAATGTGTAGGCGTCTCTAGGGAACTCCTTTTTTGGGATTTACTCATAACCCCAGCACGATAGTACAACTCATCAGCCTGAATGCCAGAGTAACCCATCATGTGTTGGCATGACTTCTAAGGTAAAACGTCATCATCGTCAGGCAAAAATGTCTTCGTCGTCAGACAAAAATGTCTCTTTCTTAGGACGGATCACTTTATCAAAGTTCCTAAAAATGACTCGTCTTGATGTTTGCCTGTGTGGGCGTGAAGTCTCGACGGTCACTTGAATCTCGATCCGCAGTCTAGTGCGAAGAGCTGTAGGGGCCTTCTTGCCTTTGTTGTGGTGGGTGTGACCTCCTGCATTAGGGGTGACCCGTGATTTCCTCAATGGACCCAAGCGTTCCTTGATCGGAATTTTATCTCGATCGTCTTGCAACGGGCCGAGGCGTTCTAACACCCTCTTCTTGCTTCGGGGTGGGCCAGCTATCTCAATTGAAGCAGGAACAGGCTGAGCCGAAGGTTTAGATGTGGACGCCGGCGGTGGCCTAGGCGCCAGGGTGACCTGAGCTGTGGCACCCGCAGACTTTGGCCTCGGCGCCGGGGCGATCTGAGTTGGGGCACCTGTAGGCTTTGGCCTCGATGATGGGGCGATCTGAATTAGGGTGTCTTCAGGCTTTGGCCTCGGTGCCGAGGCAATCTGAGCTGGGGTGCCAGACTTTGGCCTCCAGACTTGGCACATTTTTGGTGGCTTCGTGGCCACCTCTTCCTTCTTCAAATTTCAGGCTTCCTGACTAGAGCCCATACATGCAAAAGGAGTGCGCGGCGCTTTTAGATGCGCTCTCAAGTGTTGAATGGTTCAGCTTGACTCAGACCCATTCATTCATCGACGGCTTGGAGGGGCTGTCAACTGCCTGAGGCAGAAGCCTCTGATTCATCCTAGATCTTAGATCTGCCTCATAGCGAATACCATCCGTTGACTGAAGGGCCTTGGCGAATCGACACGCCATGCTTTGGCGCCGTCTCTACTGGGCTCTCTTCGAGAGTGCATGCGTGCCTTCGGCTATCATCCCTGGCATCGAGGGGATGAAGTTTTTGGGTGCCAAGCGGGAAATGCCACTACCTGCAATCTTGATAGCAGCGGGGCTGGAATCTTGCTCCTGGGACTTGGAATTCGAGGCCCAATGGATCTTTCTTGTAGCGGAGATCATCTTGGACTTGCCGGGAGAGGAGGATTTGGACGAGGATGAATAACATTCCTCATATTTCTATTGGTCAAACTCATATTCGACCTCCTCGTCAACTGGGATCTAGATCTGCAGATGCAGCACGACGATCTCAGATTTGAGATCGTTGGCTCCCACTGTGGTCGCCAGCTTGTCCGTGGTGAAAATCGATTCGACTTTCATTGCATTCGAACTCATTATAGCTTCTTGGCTTTTACAAATGAATTCAAAATAAAAAAAGAGGTTTCCTTTTATAAGACTTAGAATGAATATCAGATTGCACTTTACGACTCTCTCCTGAACAAACGTGGGACCCGTTTATCAGATCCTCGCTTGCGTGGGTGTCTTTGCCTGTGCTAAGGACTCTGTTCAGTCCGTGGACCACCGCGTGATCGTAATCTGAATGCGAGATCTACAGATCTACGGGGATTATTTCACGAAGGAAATAATTGCCGATGGGAATTATTCATGAAGGAAATAATTGCCGATGGGAATTAACTCATGAAGGAGATAATTGCCAGAGTGGTTGAAATCGACCAAGCAAAGTCAAGCACAAACCCTGGGATTAAGACGAAGCTTAATCTAGAGGGTTGATCTATAGATCTGATCTCGGGCTCCTCGAACTTCCTTTGCACGATGCGCAGGGCTCGCTAAATCTTCTAATCTGCGTCGGGAAGAAATTCGAAAAGCTCGTATGCAAGAAGACCAGCTCTAAAAATTCTAGCCCCGTGCAAATGAGACGCCCTCTCTATTTATAGGCTTTGAGAGAGGGGGGAATCTGTAGCTCGGCATTGGCCGAGTCTGGCCGAGCCATCTCGACCTTGGCCGAGGCACCTCAGCCAAGGCCGAGCCACTTCGGCCTTGGCTGAGCTATCTCGGTCAAGGCCGAGTTGCCTCGGCCTTGGTTAGGGCCTCGTTCCGCCATTTTCTAGGTTTTTTCTGACTTTTTGATGTTGCGATTCTGTCAATCCTGAGTCCCATTCCGCGATCCAAGTCTGATTTGGCTCAGAGTTGTTGGTTTCGTCGATTCGAAGCTTCGCGGTTGGATTTATTCCACGATTCATTACTTCCCCCAGCGTCGTGGCTTCAATTTCCCCAGCGCCGTGGCTTCACTGTTGAGTTTGCATTTCGTCGACTCGCTTCATGCGTTTTGTCGACTCACTTCATGTGTTCGCTCCATCAACTGTTTGTCGTTAGATCGGCGTCGGACTGTCGGATGGCTCGCCATACACTAACTCCTTGTCACGAGTCAGGTTCTGGGTCTTATAGGCAATTTTCGATGCCTATAAGTACTAACACTAACCTAGAGCAAGAGCGCAACAGCATTTCAGTGACCAGAAACACCATTACAGCAGTGACAACATCTAATGTCACTGCTATAGCAGTGTTTCATAACATAGAACACTGCTTGAACACTGCTTGAGCAGCTTTTCAGTGATCCCGAAACACTGCTGTAGCAGCAAAGACCTTAAATATTATTGCAACATTTTAGGTTACTACTGCAACAGTGTTTCAAGACATAGAACGCTGCTGGAGTAGCGCTTTAGCTTGTGAAATACTGATAGTTTCTAGTTTTTAGTTATGTTTTAATTCAAAATGCATATAATGTATGATCATTTATATTTTTACTCAATTGTTACAGGTTATAATATCAAGAAAGTGAAAAATGACGGCGCTAGAGTAGTTGCCAAATGCAAAAGTGAAGGAGATTGTCCGTGGAAAATTACATGTAGTCCAATGCAGCTTCAAAAGACGTGGCAGATTAAGACCCTTAACGTAGTGCATCAATGCTCCCTTACATACAAAACTAAACAATTGAATAGTAAGTGGCTTGCTAAGACATATGGTAAAAAGATTCGAGACAATCCTAAGTGGTTGATTATTAAGGATTTTGTTGCCGATGTTCTTAAAAATTACAAGCTACATGGTTCTCCAGCTACTGCTGCGAGAGCATGACAACTAGCATTGGATGAAACAAACCAAAAAATAATTGAGCACTATGCCAAGCTATGGGACTACATTACTAAGGTGCTAAGATCCAATGCAGGTAGCACAATGTTTTTGAAACGCACTAAAAGTGTTCCATCTAGGTTCAAAAGGCTATATGTATGTTTTGATGCACTTAAGAAGGGGTGGATGGCTGGATGCAGGCCTCTTCTTGGACTGGATGGTTGTTTTTTTAAGGGAATTTGTAAAGGTTAGTTATTGTGTGCAGTAGGTAGAGATGGGAACAATCATTTGTTTCCAGTTGCTTGCGTAGTTGTGGAGGTGGAAAGAGAAGAATCTTGGTCATGGTTTTTAGGACATCTCAAGAATGACCTTCAACGTGGAGAGGGAGTAAATTTGACTCTCATGACTGATCAACAAAAGGTATGAACATTCATTCTATGTTTCAACAAAAGGTATGAACATTCATTCTATGTTTTATTCCATCCTATTTTTTATTCAATTTAATGCATTTATCTATAATTGTCACATTTTCTATTGACTCTACTAATTATGATAAGCAAATGAAACAATTTCTTGCTAATTGTACAAAAGGTTCTTTGAATGTGTGATATTCTTATTTTGCCTATTGACACTACTAACTATGACTATCTATTATATACTTGTAGGGGCTAGATAATGCAATCAAGAACATGTTACCACTATCTGAGCATAGATGTTATGCCAGACATATTTATGCATATTGGAGGAAGACACACAAGATGATTGAATTGAAGAGGGTTTTCTGGAAGATTGCTAAGTTCTGTACAAAGGAAGAGTACAACATTGCTATGAATGAATTGGAGAAAATGGATATTGATGTGTACACAGACTTGTTGAAGCGAGACCCAAATCAATGGCGTAAGGCCTTTTTCCAACTAAATGCATGTTGTTATGTGGTAGAAAACAACATGGAAGAGACATTTAATGCTTATATACTGAATGCAAGATATAAACCTATAATATTCAGGAAGAGATTAGAGTGGTGTAGGCGTTGAAAATCGCTTATCAGTGCCCGAACAAGACTCGTGATGAAGAGTGAACGATCGACGACCCATCCAGCAATGCGACCAAGAATCGCTGAGGATATAACTGCACCACGAAATGCATAAAGCAGACCGACGAACACATGAAGCGAGTCAGCAAGGTGTACGGGTCAACAAAGCGACGTATTGTGGAATAAATCCAACAACGACGCTTCAAATCAGCAAGGTTCGATGAGACGAGTCGACCAGACTCAAGCGTTGAGGATTCAACATGACTGACGTGACCGAACTCAAACTGACGATGGATTGAACCGATCAAGTTCTGGGTCAATAATAATCAACCGGACACGAGCTCAACACAACGGCGATGAAATCAAGAGAAAAATACCGCCGGAAAACATCAGAACAGGCCAGAACTGTGCCTCGGCCAAGGCCGAGACATCAAGACACCCTGGCCGAGACACCTAGAGTTGTCTCGGCCATTTGGCAAGACACCACAAGGTGTTCATAGCCAAACACACCCCCCTCTCTCCTCTATAAATACCAGGGGATCCTCAGTTCAAGGGGTTGGGAAATTTTGCTGGAGAATTGGAGAATTCGTCAAAGCTCTGCGCGATCGTCTACAAAGATCCGAGCGCCGGCGAGATCAAGACTTCAGATCTACGTTCTATTTGAGCGAGGAGTTTGTCCAACACTAGATCTACGTTGATCTAGGTCGGGTTTGTAGGATCAGCGCGTGATTTCTCCTTGTAGATCTCACCCGCTATGGCGATTGTCTCCTTTGAGGGATTGATCCCCGTCCGGCGATTGTTTCCTTTGAGAAATTGATCCAATAAACACCTCTGATCTACAGATCTAGTATCTAGATTCCTATTTGGATGGAGATTACGTGGTGGTCCACAGACAAAACAAGTCCCCAGCACAGGCAAAGACACCCACGCAAGCGAGGGTCCGATAAACGGATCCCGCATTTGTTCAAAAGTGAAAAGTTGTAATCTTTCTTTTTTTGATTTTTTTCATTGTAAGCCTTATAAAAGGACGAGGTCTTTCTTGAATTTCATTGTAAAAGATAAATTTGTAACGAGTTCAATTTCAATGGAAATCAAAGCAACTTTCACGGTGAACAAGCTGGCGACCACAGGGGGAGCCAACGGACTCAGATCTGAGGTCGTCGTGCCGCAACCGCGGATCTCCATCCCTATAAAAGAGGAGGTCGAGTTTGAATTTGACCAGCAGAAGTACGAGGAGTATCTCTCCTCCTCCTCCAGATCCAATTCTCCCCGCCGCTGCAGAAAGGTCTCCGCTACAAGGAGAACCTGATGAGCCTCTGACGTAGAGTCCCAGGAAGGCGAATCTAACCCTGCTACCCCTGGTAGCGGCAAATTCTCCTCAGCACCCGAAGCCCAAGTTCCCCCGGTGCCTGAGATGACCGCCGATAGCGTGCTCGCACTCACCAAGCGAGCCCGTCAAAGGCGACGGCAAAGCATGGCCCGCAGGTTCGCCATGGCCATGGAATCCATGGATGGGGTCTGCTACAAGGCAGATCTAAGATCTAAATTGACGCAAAGGCTCCAGCCTCAGAAGATCGATGGTCTCCCCAAGCCGTCAACCAACGAGTGGGTCCGTGTCAAATAGAACCACTCCACACTTCAGGAATGCATCCGGAAGCGACGCGAGCTCCTCACGCAGGCACGAGCTCTGGTGCAAGAAGCTCGTGAGTTGAAGAAGAAAGAGGTGGCAGAGAAGCCGCCGACGCACAGCCAAGTGTGGAGGCCCAAATCCACCGGCGCTCCAACTTTGGCGGTCACGGCAACCAAGCCTAAAACTGCTGACACTCCAATTCCTGCCACGGCACCCAAGCCGAGAGCTGAAGGCGTCTCAATGCCAACCGCTCTGGTGATGAAGCCAGGACCTGCTAGCTCCTCAACCAAAGTCGCTGCAGTGCCAAGACCACCTCCGGCGTCCACATCTACGCGTTTGATGAAGCCAGCTCTTGCCTCGACCAGCAGGCCGACCATCAAGGAACGTCTTGGTCCATTGAGGGAATCACGGGTCACTCCTCATGCAGGGGGTCAAACCCACCTCAAACCTCCTCCAGCTGTGCCTACCGGACTCAGAATCGAAGTCCGAGAGTTCGCCGGGACTTCACGCCCACACAGGAAAACGTCAAGGTGAATATCTTTTGGCAGCCTCGATGAAGCAATCAGTCCTCCGAAGGAGACATTTTTGTCCGACGACGATGACGTTATACCGGAGAGACCGCGCCAACACGCGATGGGTTGCTCCGGCAATTACGCTGATGAGCTGTACTATCGTTCTGGAGGCGTGAGGAAATCTCGCAAGAGAAGTTCTCCAGAGAAACCCGTGCATTGCCCATGTTCCAGGCTAATCAAGGCAGTGCCATCGGAGTGTACCTACAACCAAGCGACTCTAGACATGGTTTCTCTTTTCAATAGACTCGGCGACAGGATGCCAAAACCCAGATTAAGACGCTTCCACAAGAGAACGTCGCTGACTCAAAGCAATGAATTGCCCGGAGTCACAAACAATATGACGAGCAGAAGGAAGTCAACCTATACTGGTCCTCGAGCATCCGACCGGATAACTCGATTGCAGACCAGAACTATTCGGCACCCCCATTATGACAAAATCCTAAAAGGGCTACCATCAGGAGACAAAGTGTCAGATGCCGCTTCTGCCCTGGCTTCCAACAACACAGTCTCCAGTGAGGGGCAACCTCGAGAAACCTTCATGATCAGTGCCGAAGAAGTGGCCAGGATGCTCGAAGAGGCAATGGCCAAGCAAAAAGAAAATTTCAAGTTCGAGATGGAGATGGCTATGCAGCAGATGCGTGAAATGCATGAACAACAAATTCAGGCATTGGCAAATCACCAGGGCGAGACCAGTCGTCGCAACAACGTCAACCAGGTTGACAGCGACTCTGATGAGGAAGATCGCGGTGTAAAACAACCCCTTGAATAACAGAATGCTGGGGGTGTCCAAGAGAACGCTAGCGGCAATGTGGCCTCTTAAAATGAGAAGATCAAAGACCTCGAGAGCAAGATTAACGCACTAATCTCCACTCAAGAGGTGAAGAAGACGAGGATCCCATGTCCATACCCCAAAGAGTGGGAGTCGATCCCGTATCCGTCGAAGTTTAGTCTGATCAAGTTCATGCCATTTGACTGAAAGGAGTCCCCCACTCAGCACTTGATTTACTTCAAGTCTCACTTGGGGGTGATTTCTAGAAACGAGCCTCTGATGGTTCGATCATTCGTTGGCACCCTTCGATGAGCTACCTTCGATTGGTACCACCGTCTCAAACTAGGCAGCGTTACCAGCTAGGATGATATGGAGTCTCTATTCCTCTCCAATTTCTTCGACAACGACACTGAGATTTCCATCAGGATGTTGCTCAATGAGAAGTAAAAGGATGGAGAGACGGTGGACACCTTCATCAAAAGGTTCTGAAATAAGGCGATGAACTGCCAAGATCTGATCACGGAGGAATTTATTCTCCAAACTTGCCACAACAACCTGTCGCTGGATGTGCTCGAAGCGATGAGAACAACGCCCTCCACCACATGGAAAGATCTAAAGGTGCGTGGCGAGCAGGCTGAACGGTTCCTAAAAAGGAAAAAGGTAAAAAGAGGCCAACCGGCTACAGAAGCCCCGAAGCGCAACTTTGTTCCGCGCGGCAAGGGAAAGGAGCAGGCTAGAACAGCGATCGCAAACCAAACGTTCCAGCTGCAACCCCAACAGCAACCACAACAGCAGGTGCCGCAGCAGTCACAGTCACAGTGGCAGTAAGGGGCACAGAAGTAGAGACCTTCCGAGCTGAGATTCCCGAGTCCTATTCTTTTAGGGACGACGAGATTCCCGATCTCTTCAAATACTTGGTGGAGAATAATAAGATCAAGCTCCCTCCAATTCAAAATCAAGAGGAAGCAAAGAGGACCAAGGACCCAAAATATTGTGCCTATCACAGGGCGGTCCACCACCCCACCAAGTCGTGTTACAGCCTCAAGGACAAGATCCAAGCCCTCATTGATGTTGGGGTCATTACGATGAAGCCGGCCAAAGAGAAGAAGGTCAAGGCAAATGCGGTGTCCATCAGCTTCAGTTCGGTGCCTTTGACATGGTTTGAGCCCGAGCCTATAGTAAAGGTGGCAATGAGGACAATCAATTACGACCCGCACAAGCAGCGCCAGAAAGGGCTTGTACCACACACAGCTCCAAACGGCGTGGTCTTGTGGGTCCATCGCGACTTGCTTAGAGATGATCAATGGGTAACTTCCACTTCATCCAAGAAAAAGTCAAAGGGGAAGGGAAAGCTGTGCCACGCTGCCTCTGCAATCCTAGAAGGAGATGATGAGTAGATAGCTGTAGGGTCGAAAAAGTTTTGTTTGATTGAATTTAAACAAGTTACAATCAAGCTCTCTCGATTACAGAGGAAGAGAAGATTGATTTGACTTCTCTTTTGTTTTGTGGGTTTTTTGGTAGCGGAAGGATGCTTCTCTCGATGCTCACGTCGAAATTGCTTCCCGTTGACGATCAGAACAAGGTTGCTGATGATCAAGAGCTTGCTGAATGCCTGAGCGTGTAAAACTCTCTGCGCCTGCGTGCGTGCGTCTTTGTCTGTGCGTTCGTCTCCTCTGTCTCCATAGCTGCTTGCGGCTATTTATAGGGATTTAAGCACGTGGCTAATGTGCTGGAGATGCGGGAACGTGGGCAAAACTGTCCCGCGTCTTTCGTGGAAACGTGGAGAAGAGGTGGGTAGTTGTGCGCTAAGGCCGTTATGAACGTGGGTTGGGGCTTGAGCCGCGTTGTTTGGGTGAAGTTCGGTCTATTGTCGAGCTTCGCTGCTATCCGGGCGAAGTTCAGCTTGATCGGGCTTCTCTAAGCGAGTGAACCTCGGTTGAGTGCTGAGCCTCGTTACTGAAGGTGAACTATGGTTGGGTTCGGTTCGAGTTTCGCTGCTGTAGGCGAACCTCGGTTGGACTTCGAGTCTCGCTGCTATAGGCGAACCTCGGTTGGACTTCGAGTCTCGCTTCTGTGGGCGAACCTCGGTTGGATTTCGAGTTTCGCTTCTGTAGGTGAACCTCGGTTGGACTTCGAGTCTCGCTTCTGTAAGCGAACCTCGATTGGACTTCGAGTCTCGCTGCTATAGGCGAACCTCGGTTGGATTTCGAGTTCGAGTCTCGCTTCTGTGGGCGAACCTCGGTTGGATTTCGAGTCTCGCTGCTATAGGCGAACCTCGGTTGAATCTCGAGCTTCGTTTCTGTAGGCGAACCTCGGTTGAGTTTTAAGGCTCTCGTGGTTGGGAGGCTTGCGAGCCTCGCCTGAATGGATTGGTGCAACTTCTCATGAACTCTTCAATTTCCCACCTGGTGTTTGCCCTGTGTCTTTAGAAATACATATTCAAGGTATGGATATTGCGAATTTTGAAGCAAGAATGCAGTTCATGGCAAAGCCAACTTGGTTGAGATTCGAGCTTCGCTGCTGTAAGCGAACCTTGGTTGAGACTCGAGCTTCGCTGCTGTAGGCGAACCTCGGTTGAGACTCGAGCTTCACTGCTACAGGCGAAGCTCGCTAGAGTCTTAAGTTTTGCTTCGATGGTGACCCTCGAGCCTCATAACAGGAAGGCATGCGACCCTCGTTCTAGAAAATTTTTTTTTTGACTGTCTACAGCAGTTTGAGAGAAAGAAAGACATATTTGGAAGAAGGAGATGATCAAGAGAGAAGATATCACTAATCAAGGGTCACCCAAAGCCATGAATCTCCTTAAGATAAGTAGGGTTTTGTGCTCAACCTCTTTCCCTTCAATATCTGATCGTAGCTCTAATCTAGATTTGTTCATGATAGAACTAAGGTATGAGTTTTGCAATCGATATCTCACAAGGCAAACATCTCTACCTTTTCTTGCTAGGTCAGTATCTTAGGGCATTTGTTTTAATCATGTTTAGCTATCAACTTCATATTTTGATTCTTGGTTTTGCTTAAATCTAGCTAACTTCCTTATAAAAGTTTATATTTTGGATAATACTGAAATGTTGAGATTTCTCTTTAGATTCTTGATAAAATAAGCTCAAATTGATTGCAAATAATTCCTGCTATGAATCTAAGAAATGAGAAATTCTCATAATGAGGTTTGATTGGAGTATGTGATATTAGAATTCATAATATTGCGAAAAATGGCCGTTTACCAATTCAAGCGCACACGCTCCCTCTGGCAAGTGCATGTGCCTGGTCGGGCAGCAGCTTAGATCAAGAAGTTCAATCTGCCATTTATCTAACACGGCACGCCACTAAGCGCACACACCCAACCACCAAGAGCGCTCCACTTGGAAATTGTCAAGTTCTAATTATGGGCATATTTTGAGATTTTGACTTTTGATTTTACATTTGTTTTCTTTGTTAGCTTCCATGAAGTGAATATTATCCATGGCAAAGGGTTTTGCATATAGTTTGATGTTTTGTGAAGTTTTAAGAATTTTCCAGAATCAGCCAAAACTAGTTTTTCAGAAAACTTGCGTATTTGTATTCTGAATGTCTGAACTATGTTCTGTGAGCTTTCGTATGTGTGATGTGTTGCTAGGAATGTGATCATCTCCTTCTTCAAATATGTGTATAATTCAGACTTAGATGATTTTAGACGGTTGTCCATGATCTTGCTGTACATGAAGGATGAAACCCGTATATTGTAAATTTTGAGCAGATTATGTTGGACCATGACTTTTGGCTCACTTGTGTGTGGTCGAGACCCAATTTGTGTTATTATGTTGCCCGAATGGGATGTTACCAGTTAGTATACTCATTTAGGGAATGTTCTATTTAATTTTATTTGAATATCGATTCGTTAGGTTTTATGATATATCTATATATCTCCACGTGAATATCAAATTTTGTTTGGAATTCTCCATCCATACGAGTTGTAAGAAGAGATAATGTGTTTGGATTCATTTCGTCTTCTTTGAACTCCTAGACAAAGAGCGCACTTTGATTAAACACCGGGTCAATATCATCTAGACGTGTATCGTGTGTCATGAAAGTATGTTTTCTATGAGCTATTTCACTAGACTAGTGCATAATATTTCATGTACACCAAAGTAAGAAAAAGTAATTTGTTGGTTTAATGTTGGGGGGCTGAATCTTCAAAGATATGTGTGGCCATGGTTGTATGTGTTAGGTCCGTTGGTCTATATGGGAGGATTTGATCGGGATCGGAAACTATCAGGTCCAACGTGACTCACACATATTCTCAACAAAGGTCTTTCTAAATAAGACATTAATTATGGGAATTTTGATTGGATCGAGTACGTGGTGCATGACATGGATTCTATCCTGCTAAGATTCAGATGAGTTGCTTTGTATGAGTAGTTTAGGGTAATAATGACCAGCAGGCGTGCATGTTTGATGTTTAATTTTTTGTTTTGTGTAGCTTTCACTCTGTGTTGCTTTTATAATGGCTTTCAGACTTTTTCAGCATCTTTGACATATGCATTCTCTTTCCGTTGTTTCGTCTATCTTTCCTCTTTAGTTCTTAGTGTTGGAATCTCCATGAGTGTACCCCTTCAGGATACACCCTATCTATATCCTTTTTCATTTCTTTTCTCTCTCAATGCTTGGTGTGGCTGGCTTGCCTGATGACCCCTGGATATGGTTTTCTCCCTTCTTCCTCCAGGTTGCAGGATAAATTAGTTATGGATCATGTTGTGTGGTTTGATAGTTTTACTCTCTAGGAAGTGGGTAAGTGATTATTTTAAAGATTTTTAGCTTAGAAGTCCCCCCATGCGAAGTTGTATTTAGTTGTGTCACCCTGAATAGAGGTAGTTTGGCTAGAAGTTGACTTTTATCAATCTTCCCACCTCAGCTACATAATTACTATCTTACCCTTGTTTTGCAGCAGATCAGATAGATGAGGCTTAAGTATGTGCATGAGGACTTTTTTGACCCGGTTGTCATGCACATATTGCTGGCCGAGTCGCGTGCCCATATTTGTAGACCGGATAGGGGGCGTGACAGAGGGTGAGGGTATATTTTAGGGATAAAACAAGTATTTCACCTCTCTACTGAGGTGGCAACTGAAAAGTAACTTTTTCACATAAGAAGTTGGACAAGAACGTAAGTATATGACCCAAAAGCCAAGAGATTGGGACACATGAGGGTTCTAGTTTTGGATTCTAGACACAATTTTTCCTAAAAGCTTTTACCTAGATATCATTTATGTTCTAAATGGATTGGAAAAAGAACTCTTAGTCTAAAATGAATAATTAAGGGTGTGTTTGGGAACCATGGTGTTTCCTCTACTTTCACGGTGTTTTTGTCATGTGTTTGGGAACTATGATGTTTTTATGGTAAAAAACACCCAAAAACAACAAACACCGCACGTATTTGAAAATACCTTTTAGGTGTTTTGAGTTAGGGTAGGATGTTCGTATAATAGCTAAATATAATCTATAACATTATAAATGATAATTTGTTAATAATATAATTCTTAATATATTATATATTATTATGTTGTATAAATAATAATATAGTATATTAAATTATATTAAATAAAATATATTATATAATAATATAAATAAATATTTTAATTTTATAATATTTAAAAATATGTTTAATATATTCATATAATATTTTCAAAATTTTTTAATAAAATATATTATGTTACAATTTATTTTAATACATAATATTATATTAATTTAATACCTTATATTAATACAATATATTATAATAATAAAAAATATAATATAATATAAAAGTTATAAAATATAATATAATATATTAGATTATTATATATTATATTAAATTAATATAATATTATAAAATTATTCTAATATTAAAATTACTATAATATTGTATATTAGCTAAAATAGTAAATAACTAATATATATTACTAAATATAATATAATATAAATATAATTAACATATATTATATCAAATTTGTATAATACAATGAAATTAATATTATGTTAAAGTTAAAGACTATATTAAATTATAAAATAAATTAAATTAAAATATAGAATATATTTTATAATAATATATTTTTATTATAATATACAAATAATATAATTTAATATAATATTATAAATGATTATTTCTTAACAATATAATGCTCAATCTATTATATATTATTATATTGTATAAATATTAATATAATATATTTTTTATCACAATATTAATATAATATGTTAAATTATGTTAAACATAATATATTATATTATAAATGATATTTTAATTTAATAATGTTTTTTCATATGTTCAATATCTTAATATAATATATTCAAATATGTTTAATAAACTATATCATATTATAATTTAATATATAATGATATATTAATTTCATATATTAAATTAGTATGTTATATTATATTGATAAAAAAGTATAATATAATATAAATGTTATAAAATAAAATAAATAATATATTAGATTACTATATATCATATTAATTAATATAATATAATAAAATTACTATTATATTGAAGCTAAATATCATAGTGAATTATAAAATATAGTTAAAAATATAAAATATTAAAACAATTAATAATTTGATATTTTATTTAATATAACATATTATGTTATAATATTTTATATTAAATTAATATAGTATCATAAGAGTGTTAAAGTATGATACAATCAATTTATTATACTATATTATATGATATTATTAAACTAAAGTATGACGTATATTGATGTAATATAATATAATATAGATTTTTTGTATAATATACAAAAAAATATATTATACTATTAAAAAAATATAATTTAATATAATAAATAATTATATTAATTAATATAATAGAATATAATATATTAGGTAATATAAACTATATTATATCATATATGTTATATTTCATATATGATATTATTATAATATAATATATGTGTATGGAAACAGTCAAACTAGTATTGACCAAGTAACTCAAAATGGTGTTCTCAAAACACTTTGGAGAAAAAAACACAATGGCATGATGTTTCTTTAGAAAAACACCACAAAAAACTCACAATGAAATCCAAACGCATACTAAACTTTACATATTTTAAGACCATCTATAACTTAGGGTCAAGCTTGCAATGATACTAAAAATATTTACTAAAATCAATTTTGATCCAACTCCGTAATCTTAGAAATGATACTAAAAATATTTACTAAGATCAATTTTGACTTCGCCTGATTTTGGTTGATGATCATATCAAGACCAATCCAATTGTGATGTTATTCTGAAATAAACTAAATTATGTCAGCTCTGAAAAAATATTGCGAGAAAGAAAATAAGAAAAAGCAACCAAGAAATCAAAATTGAATCAATTAACTCAAACTTGAATTTAAAAAAAAAAAATCCAACTATTAGTTTTAAATCAATTTCCATTAAAAACAATCAAACTAAGTACAAAACTAGTTCTGTGCACACGGGTTTATGATTATTGCGACCAAGTAAATTTGACTAGCATTAATCTTATTTAGTTTACAAGTTGTCAAACTGAACCTGACGGTGAAAATAAACATAGTCAATATAGCCGAAGCTAGAAGACAACAACGTCCATAACAAGACCCAATCCCGATCGTGATGATCAAGTAAGTCAATTTAGGATTCTCTACAAGAGTAAACTCAATTCCCCTGATTCCGACATAGGATAAGCTTAATCTTAATCTGACCCACTTGCATCCGACGCCTTAATTCTAAAGTAAAGGCTTGGCCAAATTAACTTGCTTCTAAATTTCGGACATTTAGCAAGTAATATTTAAAGGAGTGATAACTTGGACCCTATCCATAACAGGCAACCAAGTCTAACGACATGATTAGTAAGATCTACCAAAAGCAATTTTATGAATAGTTGACCAGCTGAGTTTCGTGGTCAACGTTTAGTGGTAGGTAGATTAGAGGCTAAGGGCTCTAACTTGACAAAAGTCAACCTGGGAAACTATAGTAAAACATTAACTGAGAGGGAAAAATGCAAGGGTTGACATTTTTAGTGTCTGGGCTTGTAAGTTGAGTCGAGAAAGGGGCCAGATTTAGGGAAATAGTGATTCAAAGGGAGTTGTCGTGGGGCGTAGTGTTTTGATTGACTAATTATTCTAATGAAGGTTTTTTCAACTATTTATTCATGTCGGCATTGAGAAACCCAATCCGGATCTGTTATCTAAGACCAAATTAATACTGTCTATTATACCCCAGAAATTACCCAGCCTAATACAATGGTCACGTGTTGATTCGCTGGCCGACTCCCAACGCATCAATGAGCACGACCCGAGTAATGAGCCAGCCGATCCGACTCGCGATCTAAATCTGAGTTGAAAGGCGCTGTCGACTCAAATCCTATCGAGATGTCCAAATCCGAGACGAACAGCGTGCTCCACTTGGACCCAACACTGTTCGTCTCCAACAGTCATTCGGCCTGACAAGCGTTCCTTAAAAGTCACGTATCATTAAATGAACGTTCTATCAACGCCCACAATTCGTCGCCCACAATCCGTCGCCCAGTTGTTATCGGTATTAATGTAGCACCAGTCATAATGACTGTACGAGCCAAAGCCTTCAAAGCTCATTGGACACACCATATATCCCATAGTCCTTTCACTATGCAAAGTCGACTCGACCAACAGACTACCGGTACGTGTAAAGTAGGTCTAAACTAGTACTACGTGCATTTAGCAAAAATTACCAACGTGCCCTCCTAATCCCTCTACAAATAGTGGTGATTCCATCACCCCTAGGTACGCAATTTTACACACAAAAAAAGTCAATAAAGACCATACTCTAATTTTCTCTTCAGATGAACTAGAAGAAGTCACTGACTTGAGCATCGGTGGGCATGCCTGAGGAAACAACTTCCGGTGCCTCTAACCTCCGTTACTTGTGTAGTGAAGCACAAGTCAAGATCTACAACGGGAAGATCAACCATTAAAGGCGATCAAGAGCCCCAATAATTAAATTTAAAACCCCAAAGACATATATCAATTTTCTGACATAAATAGTTTGGCGCCCACCGTGGGGCCACTTTGTCTCCTTTTGAGAAGATGGTTGATCTCCTATTTATGAATCTCAGAATCAGAAGCCGCCCCCGCTCAAACGATGCGATGGCCGAGGATTTTCGTTAAAGGAGAACAAAGCTGAGAAAACATCAGAGTTGTTCTAAATTATGAAGCATTTCGGAAGATGCCTCCGCAAAATGTAATTTAATTGTAAGAACCCTTTTGTAAATAAAAAGATAACGTGCATTGAATACTAATATGTGTGCAGAAAAAGCCCTTTGTGTATTTTCAGAGTAAAACTAAGGCACGTACCAAGCCACTGGTATCGTTTTCATGAGTAAAACCAAGGCACAAAGCCCTTGCCACTCGATCTCCATCGACTCATCAATGAAGACCAAAAGTCCTTGCTGTCTTTTCAAAGTAAAACCAAGGCACATACCAAGTCCTTAGTATCATTTTCACGAGTAAAACCAAGGATCTAAGCCCTTGCCACTCGATCTCCATCTATTCGATAATGAAGACCAAAAGCCTTTGGTGTCTTTTCAGAGTAAAACCAAGGCACATACCAAGCCCTTGGTGTCATTTTCAAGAGTAAAACCAAGACCTAAAGCCCTTGCCATTTGATCTTCATTGACTCGGCAATGAAGACCAAAGGCCCCTGGTATCAGTTTTCAAAAGTAAACCCAAGGCACGGCGAGGAGCCCTTAATACTCCCCTCAAGACTCAATCTCCACCGACTCATCAGGCGTTCCAAAAGTCATTAGTATCAGTTTTCAAGATTAAACTCAAGGCACGGTGAGGAGCTCTCATGACTCGGTCCCCGCCGACTTGTTAGGCATTCTAAAAGTCCTTGGTATTGAATTTCAAAAGTAAACCTAAGGCACGACGAGAAGCTCACACGACTCGATCTTCTCTGACTCTTCTAGCATTAGTATCACACTTGAAGCATCACCCAGTCCTCATTGATATGCATTGAAGATGAGAAAAATCACGACTCAGCCCACACGGACTTGTTCGAAAACATCTCAGGAAATCAAACACACAAATGAGGAACAACGCGTAAAATAAGTGCAAAGTAGTGAGTCAATAAAAGAAAAAAGCCTTTTTTCCATCTTCAAAAATGTTATAGGGCTCTTACAAAGGCTAAAAAAAGAAAAATAAAGAAGATATACATTGTTCTCAAGGGGCATCCGAAGCCTGAGCTGGAGGCAAATCTAGGTCGGCACCATTCGAAGGAGGAGAGTCGGGCTTCTTAGGGGAAGAAGGAGGGCTAACCTCATCATATGAACCTTACCAGCCTCTCCACTAGCAGCCTCCGCCTCCTCTCCTCCGATGGCCTCCACTTCATCTTCCTGTACTATCCCTAATCTGCCTTGCACCACAAGTACCCTAAGTATGCCAATGCAGTTGGTGACATGGGGGGGGGCACATACTTGAAGCGGTCCTCTCTCAGCAGGAGCTCAGGGGGAAGCTGACCCTTCAGAGAATCAAAACCTTGCAAGTGAGGGCCACCTCGACGTTGCCTAGATAGCTATCGCGATACTTCTCGATTATCACCATCTCAAAAGCTTTCGATTCTAGGTGGGCCACCTGGGTCTCAAGTTCCTAAACCTGAGCATGAAGAGAATTGCACTGCTGATCAGCCTTGGTGGTCACACGAGCAATCTCTTTATGGAGGGTGTCCTAAAGGACTATCTCCTAGTTTAGCCTTGCTCTCAGGTCTTCTGCCTCAACCCGTGTGGCATAAGTCCTCTCAAAGGCTTTTCCTTCTCGTCCTTCTCCGACAAAAGTTCTGACTCGAAATATGTCAACATCATCCACAAGTCCCATTTCATGGCGGATGTGATTGAGACTCTCCTTAAGCTTCTTGGCTTCTCTATGAGCTTGCTTCAGTTGAGCATCACGATGGTGAGCACAAGCTACAGCCACTCTTAGCTCTTCATCTTTTTGGGCTAGTGTCTACTCTTACACAGATTGAACCCTCTTAAGCTCGTCGAGCTCGCTACCCTTGGTAGTAGCTGCCAGTTCGGCCACTTCTCATGCTTCCCTCTGAGCCTCTATCTCATAATGAAGCTTGAAGAAAAGCTCACGATAAAGTTCAAGTCATTGAAATGATTCAGCCTCTAGGAGTGCCCCCAAGATGAGATAGCTCTAGAGAGCATGATAAAGACCGGTATTCTGAACTTAACAGAGAAGCGCCTCATCTGCTAGTAGAAGGAGCTGCTCCAGTGCTTTCTCATGATTGGCTCTAAACTCTAAGACTGACCCTAGCATCCATTCGACACTGAGGGATGAAAGGATGCTCCTCTCCTCCCTTACAGTAAGGACGAGACTTGGGGCCCATCAACAGAGCTCGCATCCTCTCCCGGGTATGGGGATGAAGCTCTCCAATTCGGTGAAGATAAGACCACTCGTACCGACCTTCATGCACTACAGTGGAGAGACCCAAAGCACCGGGAGTAGTCTTCTCATAGGCAGCAGCAACCAAATCTTCTACAACCAGCTCCTTCCTTGGTCTCCTATCCGGCTCGAACCTAGCTCCCACCTCGGTCAATGCTCCTTCAGCACCTACTTTGACCTCCTCGTTCTGTGACTGCTCCTTGATAGGAACAACCTCCCATTCGGCTTCCTCTTTAGGAATCTAATGAGGAGAATCACCCTCCACCTCAATGAACTTAAATGAAGGAGGAGAGGTTTTTTGGAGTTGCAGTCTTCTCATAGGTAGCGGAGAGACCTAGAGCACCCGAAATAGTCTTCTCATAGGCAGTAGTAATCGGATCTTCTATGGCCGACTCCTTCCTTAGTCTCCTAGCTGGCTCAAACCCAGCTCCCACCTCGGTCAACACTCCTTCAATACTAACTCCGACCGCCTCGTTCCCTAATGGCTCCTCGATAGGAATAGCCTCCCCTTCAGCTTCCTCTTTAGAAGCCAGATGACGAGAATCACCCTCCACCTCGATGAACTTAAAGGAAGGAGGAGAGGTTTCTAGGGCTGCAGCCCCCTGGTCAACCCGGGCACGATCACAATCGACCCAGGTGCACTTTCGGCAGCCTCGCCCTCAGGGGATAAGAGCTCCCGGCAACATCCCCTTGTAGCCACCTTTTTTTCCCCTCTTGGGCCCCTTCGCTTGAGCAGAAGATTTACCCAAGCCAAGCATGTCAGCAAGATCAGCAATAGGCTGTTATCATAAGATTTGAAGATCCTTCACGTCTAAGTCACCCCGAAGGTATTTTCGAGGCATCGGTGGTGAACCCATGTGAGAACCCTCCTCTGGCTACTCGTCAACAGAGAGGACTGCAACTCGAGCCAAATCCACTTCAGAGGCGGGGATAGGAGAGATGCTAACAGCACGGAGCACGGTGTTGTTGCATAAATTCTCACAACGCATGACCCTTTGTAAGCACGGGCCCTCTCTAGCCCTCGCAACTCCTAAGCTGAGAGACTATCCAGACGAAACAACTTTTTATATGACTATTGAATCATTGGTGCTGCCCCTGCTTGAAGGCCCCTCTTCTTGATCTCTAGCCACGTAGGACAAGTCAAGATTGGATCTGCACCCTTGACAAAGAAGAACTTCTTCCTCCACTTCTTGTTCGTCGTCGGTGTGTTGGACACCAGCTTGAAATCACCCACTGCCTATAGATAGAAGTGTCCCTCCTTCTCTTCTGTCTTAACGCTCACCAATCTGCCCAAAATCCCCAGTGTCAGTTTGACATCGACACAGTGGCAAATGATGAGGAAACCCACCAAGCTGACGATGGAGTTCAGAGTTAGCTGAGCAGGAGCGATGTCGAAGGCCCTGAAAACCTTATGTAAGAACGGGTGCAATAGCAAACGAAGATGGATAATTGAGATAGTGTCAGTATAGTAGCGCAAAATCCCCACCATGGCAATAAATAGGTTGATATCTCTCTAGTGCCACTAATGTGTAATCACCAGGGATGTCAAAATCCTGGAAATACTGCTCCAAGCAACTCAGAAGCACCTCCGAGTAAAGGTTCTGCAGCACGGCAATCCTGACCTCACTGCGGACCTCAGCGGGTTGAGCATCAGAAGATGATAGAACAAGAGAAGCCATTATCGAAGAAAGGCAAAGTTTTAGAAGAACAGATGCACGTGCAGCCGCAAAATTTTGAAATTAGAGTTTTTACAAACGTTAGAAGAAGAAGGAAGAAGGCGATATATAAATGAAAGGAGCGACATGTGGCAAGGAGTTAGTGGATGGCATGACTTATGGGAAAACTGTTGATGGTTCACGAGAACCAAAGAGATGTCCCATCAGCCGAAGCGTCACTCTGTACGATCGCTGCTAATGTCAGGAGAATCAAATCATGGTTGTTCCCTAGCGTAAGCGGTTCAGATCCCAACATAAGCACTTCATTTTCTCTCACACTTAGCTTCCCGAGTCTGAGCGAAATGGGGTCAATGTTATACCCTAGAAATTACCCAGCCTAATAAAATGGTCATGTGTTGATTTGCTGGCCGACTCCCAAAGCATCAATGAGCACGACCCGAGTAATGAGCTGGCAGACCCGACTCGCAATCTAAATCTTAGTCAAAAGGCGCTGCCGACTCGAGTCCCGTCGAGATGTCCAAATCCGAGACGAACAATATCCTCCACTCGGACCCAACACAGTACGTCTCCAACAGTCATTCAACCTGACAAGCATTTCTTAAAAGTCACATATCATTTAATGAACGTCCTATCAGCACCCACAATCCGTCACCATTGGTATTTAATGCAATACCAGTCATAATGAGTGTGTGAGCTAGAGCCTTCAAAGCTCATTGGATGTGCCATAATCCCACAGTCCTTTCACTGTGCAAAGTCACTCGACCAACAGACTGCCAGCACGTGTAAAGTAGGTCTGAACCAGTACTACATGCACTCGCCCAAAATTACCAATGTGCCCCCATAATCCCTCTACAAATAATGGTGATTCTACTACCCCAAGATATGTAATTTTACACACAAAAAGCCAATAAAGACCATACTCTGTTTTTCTCTTCCTATAAACTAGAAGAAGTCACCGATTTGAGCATCGGAGGGCATGCCGGAGGAAACAACTTCCGGCGCCTCTTAACCTCCATTACTTGTGTAGTGAAGCACTGGTCAAGATCCACAACGGGCAGATCAACCATCAAAGACGATCAAGGGACCCAATAATTAAATTTAAAACCCCCAAAGACATATATCAAATTTCAGACATAAACACTGTCCTTATGATATTTATACTTGATAATAATTTCCACCTTAATTCTATAATGGGAATGATGTTCTCCCTTGAGGTCTACAGATGCTTTATAATATATTGGCTATCTTCTAAGACTGTTACTAAGATATTCATCATTTGAAATCTACGAGTATTGCGTGAACAAGAATCACCTCAAAACACAAACAATTATCAGTGAAGGACTCTATATTTTCTTCTTCTCTTTCTGCATGAATAATATATGTGCTGTTCATTGCTTGTAATCTCATCTCCATCTCTATCAATAACTTTTCCTGTCTTCTTATAAAAACAAGATTTTTTTTTTTCATAAATTGATTCCCCATTATTCAGAGCCCTTCAAGACTTGATACTTTGATATGCATTTATTAGTTGGTTTTCTAATTCATTTATTAGGGGCATCTAATACATTCATCACGTTCGCCTTCAAGATGCATTCCAATTTCCAAATAGTTGATGGCGGAGACCCTGAAATTATCTACATTTTATATCAACTCGTCACTGATTGAATTATATAGTTTACTTTCCAATATTTTACCAATATGAGATAAAGCTTCAAATCCAATGTACAAATTTCAAGATGTCTTGCATATTTATTTATTTATTTATCTTTTATTTTTATTAATTTATTTATTTTTTTGGTGTGTGTACTGTTAATATGAAATTTGTGCACCTCTAAACTTATTATCTTACTGCAGGTTAGACCTTGATGTAAACCAAGCTATAGCTCCTCGTACCCCTCCTAGCTCCTCGTACCACCCCTTTATTACTTGATCGATCAACATCAAGATATTTGTTGGGAAGAAATCGGGCTCCTCCTTTAATGAGCCTCTGATATAGGCTATGAACCATTTTTAATCTAAAAGCTAAAGTTATGTAGTACTAACCTTTAACTCTTATTCAAACTTAAGCTTGATCATCACTCTTTCCAATCCTTTTTCATGTCACGTTACATTGACTTATGAATATCCTTAACAATGTTATTATGTATTGAAATATTCATGCCTGAGTATATAGTTTTCAAAGTCAAGTTTATTGACTTTGACAAAATCTCTGCACTAAATTAGCTGATGCGTCCCTAACACCACAAGCATCTAGGCTCTCTGCAGCATATAAGAGTGACCTATTGAGACTCCACATTTTAGATTATGAACATATCATAGCTGGTAGTATTGATGTATTCCGAGCTGGAGTAACGTGTTATCGAATTTTTATCTAGTTAGAATTGGCTATACAAAAAAACTTATGAAAGAATTACAATGGAGAAAAGATGAACATAAGAGATATATGTATAAATGACGACAACTTTAAGATTGCAAAGAAGATGAAGCTGGAGGCTAGTGAAACACTATCTCCTTAAAGCAGATTCGCCCCCTTCGGAGTGCTCGAAAACAAATGCGGACATCTGCCTCCTACTATATAATGAGCTCGCAAGGCAGCCAACACCTGCTCCTTGCTGTGCGAACCAAACGAAGAGGAGAACCGGAGGGCGAAAATAGAGAAAGATCACAGAGGAGAGAGATTGCTCTTGTGTATCTCTGAAGCTTGAAGGACTGTGGTATTTATAGCATGGTGAAGAACGTGCTTGTAGAAAATTTCGGTGGAGATAGAGGGGTAATGTTTGTAAGTTACGTAGAGAAAGATTTGTAACCCCCCCACGTACAGATAATACACACAAAATTTTATAACCGCCCTACAATTTGCGTGATCGCCAAATCTGTAACCGCCCTACTCGCAAAATTTTTCTCGTGAGCAAGCTAAACCCGAACCCGACCCGATTATGCCAAGGCCAAAAAATATCTCTATAGGCAAAACTTAGCTTGTTCTAAGCCCCTGAGATTTGGTGCGACATTCATTTCTGCAGGTCGCGCGCCTGCACACAAGTTCAGGCTAATCGGGCTAGTTCAGATCCTCAGATTTGCGCCCCCCTGTGCGGGCGCACGAGGCACAATGTTCCCAATAAGAACTTAACTCCTATTGTTGGGTTTTCACTTATAAACCCATCCTCATTCTTTACTCTACTCAATGTGGGACTAAACTTTCCACTTGTTCTTGGCCCCTTTAGGAACTATTTTTCCCATTCACCAAATTCTATTTTTTGCCAACAACCCCCCACATGAATGGAAAAAGATTATTTGATTTGACTCGACTAAAAAGTTCTCCCATGATTCCTGTATAGGACAGATAGGTGTTCCCTTTGAACCTTCCCTCATGAAATATACTTACTTTACCAGATGTCCAGCAAACATAATATTCTTGAACTGTCCTGATTTTCCTTGTAAATGAACCATATATTTCACACAGGAATCATTATTTCAATGTTCCGTTCTCATGATTATGTTTGGTTTGGCCATGGACATCAACCTGGTTCTGCGAAAGTTTCAAGAGAATTAAGCCCCCACAATTCTCTTGTTTAAGCGGCCCAACTTCACTCTTGCATAGGTGATTTACTTAATTCTTAAGTAAATCATTAAAGCAACATATTGCTACCCTGGATCGTTTAATGTCACTTTTATAGGAATGGGTTGAGGTTGTCCTCTTTAGTGGCTACATTAAGTTCTCATAACTAGGTTGTCCATTTGAACTTAGATCTTGGGATCTCCAGTCAACTTAGGTATAGTTTCCCTTTATAAGAACTTCATACTTTCATTGGGTTTAAGCCCATTCTTTTTGCCATCTTCTCAACTAATTCTCTGTTTAACCCTTTGGTTAGCGGATCCGCAATGTTATCTCGTGACCTCACATAGTCAATAGTGATAACTCCAGTTGAGAGTAGTTGTTTAATGGTATT
>JBAKGM010043296.1:0-17701 GCA_037177215.1 Asparagus racemosus
GTTATCGTGAGCGTTGTAAACGATGGCCTATATGTCTTTTTAAGCACTCTAGCATGCAAGGCCTTTCTAAGCACTCAACTACATAGATGGCTTTAGGCACTAAGTGCCCCCCCCCCCCTCAATATCTTAAGTGATAATTAATTTATTATTTTTTATAATTTTGTTAGTTTTGATCTATTTTTACACTTTTGAAACTAACTATACCTTTTTCTTGCTCATTCTTTAACTCTTCTGCCTATTTAATTTCTAATATTTTTACTTATGGTTGTAGTTAGTTATCTGTGTTTCATCTTGTCTTCTCAATTCATTAAATCTGGCTACTTAATGAAAGAGAATTCTATTATTTTGCCTTTGTTAATTATAACACTTTTAGAGACAAAATTAGCAAATATTTTGGTTAACTTGGAACATGGATATAAAGTTTATAAACGATGTATATAAAGCAAAACTATAAAGTATATATTTTTCTCTGCTATTTAGAGAAAACAGGTTGTGTAATTTAAAAATATGTAATGGAATCAAATTTATACACCTGAAGACATTGGATTTGTGTGGGAGATCCCGAAATATGATGAGTTCATTGTATAAGTTGGGTTTGAGTCTAGCTTAAGCGGTAATGGTTTGGGCTAGACATCCGTATGGCTGCCAATCGAACTACAAAATATTCCATTTATTAGTAACTTTTTAAAATATATCGGTAGCTTAAAAGGACTTAAATTAAAATTTGATACCTGAGAAATTTTCATCCGGTCAAGCTCTCCTCTATGAAAGTCTAATTGTCTTGCCGAGGCCTCATCAAATGCTTTAGTGATGTTCCATCTGTTGTATGATAGAAAGTTAGATTCTAATTCCAATTTTAAAATTTAAAATTAATTTTTGTAATTAGAACTAAAATCATATACCTGGTGCCAAGGTTGCTGATAGCGGATTGCGTCGAGTCGCGGTGAGGTACCGCTAAGGCTATATCGGGCTATTGCGGCAAAATCGCGGCAAATAGCGCACAGTCAAATAGCGGTCAAAGATAAATATATTTAAATATTCTAAATAATAAGAAAAATTATTAAAAAATCAAAAAATTCTACAATTGCATATTTCATGCCTAAGCATGAAATAGATATCAGGTATGTAACAATTGCATAATATTAACAAAGTACTACAATTATAATGAATAAAAAAACATGCATGTTTATTAAGAAGACCGTTATTTGTCTCATTCCTTCAGCTTTCAAATATCTAATATAAAAATGTTAAACAATAAAATAACATTGATTAGTAACAGCATCTCTTTCACTTGAGTGTATTACTGTATTTCCTAGCAAACAAATATGAGCCAAGGAAGCATCTATGACTTAGTAGCAAATAATCTAACTTAGAAAACAATTTGGAATCTTTGATTAACTAATAGTCTAATACCTCTTTCTCTCTATTGCAGCCCAAGCCCAACAGATGTTGAGATGAAGGAGATCGATCAAGCACAGACCTTAAGACTGAAAGAAGCGCGAGGATCAGCAGCAGAATCGGCAGCTACAGCAAAGCCAGCCGCTGAGATCGCCGACGAGCAAGCGTCAGAGATGCACGACGACGACGAGAGATCTCCTCGCTGGCGCCTGAGAAAGAGATCGACGCCTCCTCCAAAGCTCCACTCCTGCAAGCGACGGCGACAACAAGATCAAGATCAGATCTAGAGAGAGAAACAGAGAAAGAAAGAAACCTAGAGAGAGAGAACAAGGTCGTGACCTGAGGCTGGAGGTTGAAGACGAGGAAGAAGAAGAGGAGAGAGAAAGAGAAGAAGAGGCTGGAGGTCGAAGACGAGGAAGAAGAAGAGAGAGAAAGAGCAGTCGGGACTCGGGAGCGAAATGAAGACTCCAGGAGGCTAGGGTTTGGTTTCGGGTCGGGAGAGAGAGAGTTGATAGGGTTTTTTTTTTAATTCGGGTCGAGTTTGGTTACGATTTGTGTAAAATGGATAGCGGGTTTTAGCGTTTTTGACCGCTAAAACCCGCGTGTTTTCGCGCCTCAACAACCGCTTTCGAGCGGAAAGCGGATTTCTCCGCAAATTTTGGCCGCCACGAGCCTTTGTGTGGCGGAAACACGCCGCGAACGCGCTTTTTACAACAGTGCCTGCTGCCCAGTTGAATCTGTTCATCTAAAACTCTCGTCTCGCATAATCTTAGTTTCAAAACTAATCTCTCCCTGCACAAACTTGTAACAATGTCAAGCGCTCCTTGAGCTCTTTATTTTGCATAAAAGTAACTTTAGACATTTCCCTACATATGTATGCTAAAACAGCACTACCTAATGATAATGTCCCACACTTGCCGATATCCTCGAAAAGCGGTAACCACCTAACACATGACAAATGCATTTATATGAATAATGAGTAATAATCTAAAAAAAATAATGTGTTATATGAATAGCGAGTTGTCTTACCTCAAATGTACTTTATGTTTACTTGAATCGGGGAAAAAAGGTGTCCCGATCATGTGCAAAATATATGCACGAGTGTGTTGCTGGATCATTACTTGGGATGCATCTTCTGGTAAGGAGTTTGCGAAATTCGCTTTTAGCCACTTCAATCTAATATATCCCCTGGGCAAGGACTCCAGAGATAGTCATAACAACTCATCACAAACGCAACGCCACACATGTCTATCAGTCTCAGTAACACAAGCGTCGTCGATGCGGAGACCAAGTATCACTGTTATGTCTTGGAGAGTAATAGTCGCCTCGTCCACACATAGATAGAAAGCGTTAGTCTCTGGCATCTATCTATCTATCAATGCATTAAGTAATGCCCAATCGAGTTTCATCCAGTTTCATCCACCGTAACTTTGAGCGTGTCATAAAACTGGCTAGGGTTACTAAAGCAATCATACGCGGATCTTCAAGTGGCTAACGCGTATGTCCGAGGCTATGATCAATCATGACTAGCTCCGGTCCTCTCTGCACAACAATGAAAAAAATTAGAATATAGCAATGATTAAAATAATATTTGACTATAACTTCAAAAAACTTTAAAAAACTAATAATCCTATGTCTGAGGCTATGATCAATCATGACTAGCTCCGGTCAGAGGACTACACGCAATCCAATTCGGGTTTGTCCGGACACAAGCAGGACTCAGGTGACGAAACGATTTCACCGACCACGTGCGAAACGATTCACTGGTCTAACAAACTAACCCCAAGTACGAAATGGTTCATTTAGAGTGAGTCTGGAAGATACATCAACAGTCACATCCGGTAACATGAATCAAGACTTTCCCATCCCAAGGTCTCTAGTAAACACAAGTTAACGATACGGTCAATCGAATCACGAGTTCACCTCCTAATCATAGTCAACACAACTCACACATGTCACTAAGTCACGTTCATGACACACAAGTCCTAAGTCATGAACTACTAAAGGTTCTCAATGCAACAGATAGTGTAAATGTGACCAACTCTATGCAACATTAATAAGTATAACAGGTGCATGAAAACGGTCGTAAAACAAGAATAAGAATTGCGAACAGAATGCAATATGCGTGCACAATATCCATGAATAATTAAACCGAAAACATCAATAACTCATGACTCAGAATCCCGAAACGTCTCATAAAATTATCAGTAACTGAAAAAAATTTAGTCTAATAACATCGTAAAAGAAAACTAAAAATAATGTGTGTTTCATATACGAAATGTCACGGTTTGTATCACTTATACGTTTACTATCAAAATAATCTCTTTTTTAAAATCCTTTTTTTAATTAAGTTTTCATCTTGAATACTCTAGAAATATTATTTTCTTTTTGAAATAACAATTCTAAAATTACCTTAATAATTCAAACGATCCTTTTGTGTAATATTTCATTTAAAATATTTTTTTCTCGCGATTATTCTAAAATACCTTTTTAGTAAAATCTCATAAATTACTCGAAAAATCCTTTTTCTCCCCCAAATAATTTCCTTTTAATCATAAAAATTTATTTAAAAATACTTTCACTAATATTTCCACTGAATAATTTCCTTCAAAATTATTTTCGTCAATACAATAAATTCTAAAAATATCTTAAAATTACATTCTTGCTTTTAAATGGCACGAAATTAATCATAGATTAATTCTGACCTACCCAATCATCACGATTAATTTTATACTACTGAATATTCACCGAATATGTAAATGTTAACTGTACATATAATATCAAATTAGCACGAACTGAAATTTACGAAATAATTCATATGATATGAAAATAAGTAAATGAGACAACGGCAAGAGAGATCTTGCATATACTAATTCATAAATAATCTATAAATATAATTACGAGTCAACAGGTAAGGGGATCTTGCATATAACAATTCTAAATATTCTAAAATATAAATACGAGTCAACGAGTATGGAATCTTATATATAATAATTCATAAATATTCTAAAAAGTAAAATACGAGTCCAGAGGGTAGTAGGATCCTGCATATACTAATTCATAAATATTCTAAAAAGCAAAACATGAGCCCAGAAGTTACAGAATCTCATAAATTATTCTAAAAATCTCTTTTTAGTAAAATCTCATAAATTATTCGAAAAATCCTTTTCCTCCCTAAACAATTTCCTTTTAATCATAAAAATTATTTAAAAATACTTTCACTAATATTTCCACTGAATAATTTCTTTCAAAATTATTTTCATCAATACAATAAATTCTAAAAATATCCTGAATTACATTCTTGCTTCCAAATGGCACGAAATTAATCATAGATTAATTCTGACCTACCCAATCATTACGAATAATTTTATACTACCGAATATTCACCGAAGATGTAAATGTTAACTGTGCATATAATATCAAATTGGCACAAACTGAACTTTATGAAATAATTCATACGATATGAAAATAAGTAAATGAGACAACGGCAAGAGGGATCTTGCATATAATAATTTTAAATATTCTAAAAAGTAAAATACGAGTCCAGAGGGTACGAGATCATGCATGTAATATTTCATAAATAATTCTAAAAAATATAAAACACGTGTAAAAAGATACGGGATCTTGCCTACAGTGAATCAGCTGCAGATCGGTGATGCGGCGGGTCACGACAGGTTCTGTGGCCTCGCTACAACTGAATGCTGCAACTGCCCAGAACACGAATCTCTCTTCACCCACTATCTTGTACATCTTTATGGTTGTCTATTGTTGTTTCACAAATGAGTACTCGCGAACTTAACAGTTGAATAAACCCATAACTATTTCCAAGTTGTTTGGGCATTTCTCACAAGCAAGCTCATAGCAAGAAGTGGCCAAATCCAATCTATCAAGCCGTTGAAAAACAATTTATAAAGTTCTAAGAGTGAGGTCATCAATGGGAATATCATTCTGTGAAAATAGAAGCCCCTTGGCGTCCAAGCAAATAGCCAGTGCTTCTTCAGGTTTCCCATCCTCTCCAAAGTAAGAGGTTTGAGTGCAAGAGCATAAGGAGACTTCGGGTACTTAGCGAGCAGAGAAACACAGGGCTTGAGAGCGTGCTTGAACAGCTGCGAGTCGATGGTGTTGCGGTGTGGAGGAGGAGGCGAGGCTGGTGGAGGCTGGGCGTGGGGAGGAGAGGCTGCGGCGAGGTGGGGCGGTCGTGGCGTTGTGGGGCTGGCGGGGAGGAAGAGGGGGTGGCCGAAGTAGTGCTAGGGGAGGGGCACGGGGTTGAGGCACGGGTGGAGGGTGTTGGCCAGTGCGCTGGCGTAGCGGGGAAGAGCGCGGAGCTGCGGGTGGCTGTCGGAGAGGGTGAAGGGGTGTACGGGAAGAGATGGTGGCTGCGGGAGAAGTTTTTGGTGGCGGGTGTTGGCTCAGGCAGTCGGGCAGCATGCAAGGAGGGGAGGCGAAGTGGGGAAGAGAGGAGGAGCGGGCGGTGGCGCTATTGGGTTGGTAGCATGGAGAGGGAGAAAGAAAGAAGAAGGAGAAAGAGAGAGATGTGGCTGAAACGATGAGAAGAGAGAGAGGGGAAAGAGAGAGAGAGAGAGAGAGAGAGAGAGAGAGAGAGAGAGAAGAAAGAGAAGGGGATGTGTTGGCGGTGGAAACGAGGAAGGGGAGAAGAGAGAGAGAGCGGGGGGTTTTGGTGGCTGGGATTTAAAAAAACAAATATATATGTATATATATAGGGTTAGGGTTAGGGTTTATTTCACGTGTATTGTACGTGGTGTAAAAATACTACTAATTACGTATTTAAAATACAGATTAAATATCATGATAGTTTTGTAACAATAAATTAAATAATATTATTAACTAAATATTAATAAACTCTATCATCAAAATATATATAATTAAATATAATATCTAGATATTTAAAATATCATTTAGTATTTTAATATCGAAAAAATACGTATTGAAAAATCACGGTTATTACATTATCCCTTCTTAGGCTTCGGGATAAAATACCCCCGACTCGAATTCGGGTGTCTTCTTCAATCAGAAAAAGACTAATCTATAGATCTGAGGTGATTATTTCGCGAAGGAAATAAAACACCAATAGAGATCAACTCATGAAGGAGATGATCGCCGGAGTGGGTGAAACCTACAAGGAGAAGTCACACACTGACCCTGAGATTAAGACGAAGCTTAATCTAGAGGGTAAAGCTGTAGATCTGATCTGGATCGCCTCCTCGCCGTGTAGATATGAAATTGGATGAGTTCCTCGCATGCACGGGACGTGAATCTGACTTTTCTCCTTCACCGGTGCTCGGATCTGTGCAAAAAGCTCGCCTGAATCTCTCTAGGAATCTCTAAAATTCAACCTTGGACGACAAAGTTTCCAACCCTTTGAAATGAGACCACTAATGCCTATTTATAGGCAAATGAAGAGGGGGGTGCCCAAAATGGGTCGGGCACACATCAGGTGCCTCGGCACTGTAGCCAAGACACCTTGGGGTGTCACGGCCTTGGTCGAGACACACCCAGCGTCTGAACCACGTGTTCTAGGTTTGAAAATGCTGGGGTGAGCCTTGAATTTTGATATCGAAAACGCTGGGGTGAGCCTCACGTTTTGATCTTGAAAACGCTGGGGTGAGCCCCGCATTTTGATCTCGAAAACGCTGGGGTGAGCCCCGCGTCTTGAACTCAAAAACGCTGGGGTGAGCCTCGTGTTTTGATATTAAAAACACCGGGGTGAGCCTCACTGTTTGCGCTGAAAGTGTGGTTCTTTGTTGTTTCCATTTTAAAACATTTTAAAATGGTTACAAGTGAAAGATTATACGTGTATATCTCTCGATTACAAAGAAAATGAATACACTCTCGTACAAAACTCGAATAGAAGAGTCACTACATAGTAATCTCCTGCTTTTGTGGGTTGTTTGCCTGTGCCGGGGATGCGTAATCCGTGGACCACCGAACAACGATCGTTGGATTGACGAGATAGGGTTGATACTCCGCAAAGGAAATAAGAACTTAAGCAAATATCTTAGCTAAGTAAGATATCTACTCTTCCCAAGAATAAGACTAAGCTTAAACTCGAGGAATCTCCACGTGGATAGTGTTCTTGAAATCTCCTTGACAATGTTGAAGCTTAAATTCTTCTTCTCTCTCTACACCAAGCTCTAGCACTGAGTTCTTTTGATCTCCAGAATCTCGATCCCCTTCCCAAGTGGGTGTAGGGTGGTATTTATAGTCTTCGGGAGGAAAAACTGCTGAAAAGAACGTGGATTATGTGTGTAGTGGGCGAGACACTTCGTTGTGTCGCGCACAGAACTGTCGCACCGTTGGCGCGACAGTCATGGCTGTCTCGCTCAAAACTGCCGCGCACCGATGATCTCTCCTCACTACCGTAACCGTTATTCCTCCTTTTTAGCACGATTAAATGCCCTCATTTCACGCTTAGTGGGCATATTTCCAGCGTGTAACCGCTCACCAACGTGGCCGAATGTCTCTTTCCATTTGAAAAAGTCAAGTGGGCCCCACAAACATTAATTGGACCCTTTAAGAGCACGTTTCAGGCATATTTAGTGTCTCACGTGGAGCGCGACACGTAAAGGTGTCGCGCCGGTGGCGAGACACAACAAGGTGCCGCGCCAGTGGCGAGACACAACAAGGTGCCGCGCCAGTGGCGAGACACAACAAGGTGCCGTGGCGAGACACCAAAGGTGCTTTGGGCACTGGTTTTGCCTTTGTGGTTGAATTCCTTGGAACTCGATGGTGTCGTTCTTCGACCTTCTTATGATTAAGTCACACTTGGGGTTCCTCAGCAATTTTTGATGCCTACAGTAAGCATAAGGCTGACTCACACTTCACTGTAGCACCAGCCAGAATGACCAAAGTACCCTCCGACCCCCATACAAATAGTAAGCTGTTCAACGAACAAGGTAAGCAAGCCCTAGCCCAGAGACCGACTCCACACATTGCAGTTTCATTTCATTCTCCTCTCATACTAACTTGATCGTCGGAGGGATCACCGGAGATCCCAACTCCGCCCCTTTTCACAGGTACTTCCCCGGAGCAGGAGAGCTTTCCGATGTAAGCAACCACCAGGCATCTAGGAGAAGAAGTGGACCCTACTCTCCTAAACTCTAATCTGACCGGAGATTAGTGATTGTGTGATCCGATCATCAACAAATATTTCATTTAAATATTAATCTATCATAATACTAATTATATTCTATACTAATCCCACGTAAACTACCTATAGCTCAACAATTTAAAAAAAAAGATTAATTATTTAAATCTTAATCTATCCTAATACTAATCATATTCTATACTAATCCCACGCGAACAACCTATAGCTCAACAATTTTTTTAAAAAAATTAAGAAATCATACATAGCCAACATATTATAATACATGAAGTATTGCAAAAAAACCCAAAAAATTTTTAAAAATACACAAAATACCCTCAAAAAGTTCAAAATTACAGTAAACACCCTAACATTTCAAAACTCAAAGCAAAACATGAAATCTAAAAATAACAACAGGCCTCAAAGAATTTAAAATTTATAATTAATACCCTAACATTTAAAAAATTATAGAAACAACATCAAAAGTTCAAATAAAAAAAGCACCTTGAAAATCTAAATTTCAAAACTTGCAAACAGCATAGATGAATTTAAGGGGTTACCATCAAACACTTAAAATTTAAAATTTGTAAAAAAATACCTCAAAGTTACAGAAATTACAAAAACTCCCTCAAAAGTTAGAAAACGTAAAAAACCTTGAAATTTCTAAACTTATACCTAGTACACATCAAATCTAGAAATTATTAGCAGACCGCTGAAATTTTAAATTTTATAAAAAAACAACACAGAGTTTTAATAATTGTAGAAAGCACCCTGAAATTTTCAGAGTTGCAAGAAATATCCTAACATCTTATCACTGACACACGAAACATGGAAATAATGAGCACCTAACTTAAATTTTAAAATTTTATAAAAATACTATCAAAGTTCCAAAAATTATAAAACACACACTCAAAGTTCAAAATCACAAAAAAGCTGATTTTTCTAAACTTGGTAAAGAAAAGAGTAATTATTTGATATTCGTTTTTAGCATCTAAAAGTAGTCTAAGCTGATGCTAATAAAAAAATAGCAATGAAATAGCTTAAAAATATCCACTTAAGAAACAAAAATTTTAAAAATATATGATGGATTAAAAATTAATATCACTATATAAATTAAAGAAATTGCATATAATATTACTGATAACATTAATTGATAGAAGACGAAATTACACAAAACTGATAAAAGACTATAATATAATAGCTTAGAATTAATGGAATATAATGTATAAACATTGATCTCTGATGTTAATAATATATTTATTGGGTAAAAAAAGGAGTAATGTATGGAAAAACTATCAGAAAGTTTAGAGATATCCTTTAAAAGAATCAAGTTGTTTTGTTTCAAATGGAGAAGTGAACGAAAAACCCCAAAATTCAAAAATGTTCATGAATTGCTTGAATTGAAATTGATAGAGGCATATCTATCAAAGAAGTACCAACTTTGAGTTCCCCTTAAAGAACATATTGCACAACTTTGTTCTAATCAAAAAAGTATTCTCCATGGAAGATGCAAGAAATTTTTTTATGTATTTACAAATTTTTATACTTTATTCTTTCAATACTATAAGAATCATAAACTTAATATAAAATTACATACAAAAATAGAAACTAAAATGAAGCCATTGATCAACTATGTTGTGAGATATAACAAGCCAGATAAGAGGTGGGAAATCACTATAATGGACAAAAGGTATATGCATGACATGTATTTACAACAGCATAAGTAAAAAAATAAAAATCGACCTTTTTTATTTTCCTATAAAGTGGCATGACTCTAAATGTAACTTTGTTGGGGTTATGACTACCAACAAAGGACCAGTTCTTGAAAACATAATAAAAGATAAGCATGTAATTGCACTATCAGTTTCAAGATCTTTAAATATGAATGTAACATATTTCATTACTAAAATTCTTACTAAATGTCACTAAACACAAAATTCAACTTATATTTATCTCAAATTTGTAGGAGAGATATGTATGTCATCGTAAATTGTGTCAACAATATACATCAACACAAATATGCAACTTACTAAAGAAATAAGGGAATTATAAGTAAACTAAGTAAACAGCCATATAATACAATAAAGAAAAAATATTATATTTAAAGCTAATATGCATGGCTCATTCACAACAAACGGCCAAGACAAAAGTATCCCCATCAAGGCTCTTTATAAATGCAACATAAATTCAAATTACTGATATATGCAATCATCACAACATTCAAAAGAAGTATAATCTTATAAGACCTACTCTAAAATTCACACAATTAAAACTAAAAATAGTTTAGCTATATACAGACACGCCATTGCACCCATAATGCAAAGATAACTACCATTTACAATAGAGTTGAGCCGTGATTCTACGCTTGCAAAGGCTATTATAAAAAGTTAGATAGAGATGTTAATAAGAGTGTCCAAATGATAAATGTCACAGAATCACTGATGACGTAGTACCAAAGTTAAGTAATATCTCTTCTTCTTGAAATAAACATATCAAAATCACATATTAACATATTCTCTAAAGCAAACTGATAATGAAGAATACAATTATTTAGTTCAGATCCTCATGGAAAATGACAAGCACAGAGCAAATGTAACATTATTTGATGCAGCAGAAACTCTTATTGAATGCATAACAGAAGAATTCATTGCCGAGAAAAAAGAGGTAACCCCTAGCCTTATTTAAACACTAAATTAGAAACACAAAAAAAATTCATATATATGATTCAACATTTATTCTCATTAAAATTAAAAAAATCAAAGTTTATATTTCTAGAAGTTTGTATTAAACATCAAAAATATATTTAACTTCTTTATGAAGTAAGACGAGAAGGCAAAACATGAATGAGCCTGGGGATAGATAACAGCACAAGAAATTTAGCTCCTGCAAGATATCACAATCGATGTAGACGATGATGACAGTACTCTAGAATTGCCTAGGAAAAAGATAAAGGTGGAGAATGATTGATCTCGACTCAATAAAAAATAGAATGAATAAAAGATTTTTTAAAAATATTTTATAGAATAGTTTAAATTTTTTTTAGTAAAATTAGGAATTTTTAGAAGGTGAACTTTTTTTAGTACTTTTATACGCTTATGTGGATGCTTTTATCATCTAAAAGTGTACTAGAGTTAATATTAATTTTAATCTATGGATTTTTACGAAGTCAATTAATGATTAGGAACAAACTTCATGTTCTTTTTAGCCCACTTTTGATCAATCATCTTAGATTATTGGTTTTAATTATTCATCTTCCTTTTATAAGACTATTTTTTTGAGTGTTTTTCACTTTCGCAACACTATACTTTCTCAAGTTAAGCTTAGTTTCATATCAGTCCAAATAACGTGGAAATTCAAATTGACTTTAGATTACATTTATTTCCTATCAATTTAATTATCAACATAAAAATTTAAATTTGGTGTAGCCCATTCAAACAAACATCAAATAAAATAAATAATCACAATGCTAAAGTTTAGAGATATAAGTGAGCAAAAACTATCAAAGTGGAACAGAGAAACAAATATTAGTTAGGAAATAAATAAAAAATACTTAATCATGGGATTTAACCACGTACATTGCATGTGCATAAAACTTAGTCATGATAAAAGAGCCATACATAAATTAACAATATATTTGGACGGGGCAATTGAGTTGGGTCAAGTATGAGTCACTCATAAATGTGTGTATATATGTCTGTAAAAATGTAAATTCAAACCATTTACTAATTTTATTTATCTTTTTTGTCTACAACGTGCAGTAGGAGTGAGCATTATTCGCTTCAAACCGATTAAATTGACTAAATTTTGTCAGTTTGGTTCGATTCTAGAATGTGTTTCAATCGGTTCCGTCTAAGAAAATTTGAAATTGAAAAAACCAAACTGACCGCCCTCTCAATTGTCTTAAACATACATTATTAGTCATCAAAGTTGTTTCTCTTTTTCCTTAAAGTTTTTATCATTCAATTATTTTACATTGATCTTTTATCAACCTCTTAATCCATATTTTTCTTACACCAATTTTCTTTATATGCATCTTTCTTTTGGGCTAAAATAGTTTTTCTTAATTGAACTACTACAATCCAAACCAAACTAACTGAACTAATTTCATTCGGTCCGGTACAATTTCAAACATAGAATGGTTTGGTTTGATTTTATCAAAATTGCAAAAGCCAACCAGACCAACCATTTGCTCACCCTTAATGTGTAGTCAAAAACTCACTTGAAAAGCCTTCTTAATTATGAATTATGATATAAGTAGCATGACATTGTCCTAGGTGAGTTTTCATGAAGGGGTCATATTGACCAATTTTTGGTCGTGAAAATCTATATGAAAAACATGAATCTCATATTCACTAATAGAGATGAAGCTCTCGGACATCTTCACATATAAAAGGTGTTTTTTGGGGCCTATTGCTCTGCTAATACTAGTTCAAAACTGCCTTCGTAATCGTAGAGACATTTTTTAGTAGATGAAATTATAAGCGAAAGAGAAAGGTAAGAAGAACAATAAAAATCACTCTGTTGAAGAAAAATGAGTTGAATTCTACCAAAACACAAAGAAAGCTTAAGAACCAAATAACAACATTACAGGTTGTCCCCAACAACCTCATCACCTGCAGACTCCATAAGTGCTGCCGATCTTGCTCCTTTGCCACCTTGTGAGTAATGCAACTTTCTTTCTGCCCAAACAACCTATCCTAAATAACACGAAGTGTGCAATTTTAGAGGTAGTGGAACTAGGTGAGGTCCTTTCTTCATTGGAAACCAAAGTATTTCTAGTTCTCCACATACACCAACAGTAGGCTGGGAAGATAACTTTCCATAGAGAATGAAGCTTAGGATCTGTCACGAAATAGACATTAGAGACCAATATATCTTCAAAATTATCAGACCACTGAACCAAATAAAAAAAGAGAAAATATAGTTCCAGACCTCCTTGGCGTACACATGGTTGAAAAAGATGCAGCTATCAGTTTCTAAGTCCCTCAAACAAAAAGGACAACTAGGGTCCCCGTCCCAACCTTTCTTGAGCAAAATTTCACCTGTTTGTAGCCTTCCCTTGGAGAGAATCAAAAAAAGGTTTTTACCATGATTGGAGTAGAGGAATTCTAGATGAACCGGTAAAAGATGAAGTTAATCCCACCTCTATTCAAGTGAGAGTATAGTAATTAATAGTAAATACTCCATTGTTGGTGAAAGGCCACGAAACTGTGTCTTTGGAGAGCTTGATTGTGCAGTTAGATAAAACAAGATGATCATTGAGTGAAGCAATATCTCTTTTCTCATTCTCAGTTTACACTATCTTAATGTCGGATGTCATACCACGATTATTACCGAGAAAGAAGTCTCCAAAGTTGGCACTAGTAATCTCAAGGAAGCAACAATAGAGACTATAATGATCTTTGTTCCGTACAATTTGACGGATCTCCGCAGCATACTTGACCATCCACTTTGAGGACACATACCGTTGTAGCAATGCGATCCCTTCTTCATGCCTTGTGGTAGCGGACATAAGTGAAGAACAATAGAGCGTATACCACACCATCGGATAGGTGTACGATAGCTCCACCCTAGGATTCAAGACTTCTTTTCTTGGGCATTCACCTTGCTGATTTAAATATTCGGTTGCTAACTCCCATAATCCATGATGAATGTAGCTAATCATGGCTGAGAGCAAAGCTATATTGTACCCGTGAGCAATCAAGATTATAAGGTATAACACTTTGATTGATATACAGTCTTGTGGTAGAGAGGGCACGGTGCATCCTTTCAACCAGATTGAAAGGAACCCTACAAGCAAAGCTTGGGCAGAGATAGGTTCTTCGATTTGATGATAGAAGCTTTCGAACGTATCTCCTGCATGGGATCCACACTCGTCCGATGTAGCAATATGAACTCTAGGACCATGCTTGAAATTCATTTTTTCTACTTCAAGCCCTTTACTCAGAGTAATGGGTTCTACCTTCCCTTTCTTACTCACGTTCCTGAAGAGATATTCTGCCTAAGGTACACGAGCAAAATGAGGACTGTGGGCTGCATTGGCAATTGTTCGGTGATAGATGTGGAAGTGGCAACCAGCACTTGGAACATCTTAGGAACATGGAGCATAATGTTCCATACTTCTCAACTCCTCATTCATGGGGAAGAACTCCTCATAAGGCTGCTCTCCCATTGGCAGCCGAGATACTTCAAACATCTAGTGTAGAGCTATTCTAATTTCCCCCGCCGGAGTGAACAAAATATTGTTGTCAATATTATATAGCTCAAGGATGTTGTACAATGCTGGCACACAGCTCTCAATGACATATTTGGAAGCTCTCACTGCAGAGTAGAGGCCCAACTCCATTAGTCTCTTTCCAGATATGGTAAGGGAAAAAATGACCAATTGAGCCCACCACTCTGAATTAGTTGATCTAACCCACCCGGGGAACCTAGTATCCTCCTCCGGATATTGTCTGTTGAGTTTAGCAAATTGATTGCTGAACACACTTGGGACTACTAGAACCTCATTAGCTAGAGCGTCTGCTTTGACGAAGCCTAGACGAAGGTCGATAATGCTAAGACCGAAGCACCCCTCCTTGTAGAAGCCTCCCTTAGATTTCAAGCCACCTACCATCACGCTGTCTTGCTTTTTGATGATGGAGAATGGCATTGAACGAGGAACACCGAGATATTGCAAAAACATGAACAACACAGCACTTTATCGCCGGTAAGGAGAAGCAACGACTCCCTTTAGCATAATATCATTGCTCCTTCTCTAAGTTGAAAATGGAGGTACCCCCTGGATTGTCATCACCGAATAAGAAATGCAGCTTCCCAGATTGATCCCTCTCTGGGATAAAGAACTTAGCATCAGTGATAGGTTCCCTCAAAATAGTAGATTTACCCTGACAGATTGCGTCTTTTCGCTCTTGGTTGCTTTCCTCAAAGAACAGTGGAACTGAAAACATGCAATTCAGCGGATCTTGAGCTCCATTGTGTCCAAAGTAATTATGTCAGCTAACAGACATATTCGATAGATGAACTGCATAGAGAGGAGAAAATGAGTTAGAAAGCTGGACTCTCAAATCAACTAAGTGCTGAGCCTATAAGCAAAACTCACTAGACATGTTTGGGCATAGTTCACCAAAGAGCAAAGTTTGGCCATCACTAAGCTCGAAATTTGGCTAAATGTTACAAGTCTATGCAAAATTTGCCTCAACCACAGTGAATCCCACTTCGCTCAGATGAAGTTGGCCCAGAAGCCCAACATGCTAAAATAGTGAACCCCACCTAAAGAGTAAAGTTTGCCATGCGAAGGCCATTGATTACGACTATCAAAGCTTCACCATCATCGGCGAAGCCAAGAATTAAGATTGAATACAATAATTGAAGTCTAGCCATCAATGACTAAGCTACTTCAAGTGCTTTGAAGCACCGATCAAGCCCGCTAAGGGCTATTTTGGTGAACAAGAAGCCCTGCCAGTTATGGCTAGGCTAAGAAAGAAGATAGGTTTTACCTAATGCCATCTCTAGCTATGGCAGGGCAACAATAGTGTTTGGCCGACGAGATCTGCTAACGACTTGCTTTCCCTTGACGAGTTGGTGACAGGGAGCCATTGTGAAGAAAAAAAGTTTAGAAGTTGAAGAGCTTTGAAAGTTTCAAGGGTTTAGGATTTTGGAAGCAAAGTGAAGAAAAAGAAGATGAATCGTCTATTTATAGGGTTTCAGTGAGCTGTGCCCAAAGATCTCACCCTAAACCTCACCTAAGAGCGATCTCTGCCTCAAATATAGGCACAAAAATTGAAGATTTGAAATTTCAAATCACCTGAGCGAGTTTCGCTAACTAGCTTAGTGAACTTCGCCTGAACGCTAAATGAACCTCGCCAACCAACTTAGCGAACTTCACCTAAGTCTAAGAATTGAGCAAACTTCCCAATTTCTGCAAGGACTTCACTTGGTGAACCTCATTCAATAACTCCCACTAATATATGAAGCCTGAGCCTCACTTCAACTGCAAGAAGTACACCATGCATAGATCAAACGCATGAAATAAGACCAAAAGCATAACTCTTTCATTGATCATAAAAGCTGCATATAAGCTAGTCTCAGACTCTCGAATTACAAGAGTAGCGAGTATTCATTCCTCTAATTTCAACAACAGTCGAGGAACAAAAAGGAGAAATACAAAGCAAGAATAACTCATATTGCCCCAAACTGTATGACGGTTGAGGAGCATGAAGAAGCTACACTACAAAGGTGAGCTCCCACTCCCTATACCGAATGAAGATTGGGGAACAAAGCCAAGACACACAGACAAATTCGATGTCAAGTCCAAGGAAGCCAGACGACGTCTAATTACATTCTAAGTCCATACTTGCGAAACTTAATCACTATCTGAGTTCTCACTTGTGGAACTCTTGTAGGCGTTGAAAATCGCTTATCAGTGCCTGAATCAGACTCATGAAGGTGGGTTCGCGACCGACAAACCATCGACCCCCGCGACCGAGAACAGCTGACGACGCAATCACACCGCAACACGCATGAAGCGAATTGACGAGCATAAGAACTAAGTCGACGGGGTGTATGCGTCAACGAAACGAAATCCGACGATGGAGTTCCAAGTCAGCGAGGAATCAGTGAGGCGAGTCAAGCAGACTCGAACGTCGACGCAGCGCGGATAACTAAATACAAGCGACGACGCTGTGCCGATCCAATTCTGGACTCAACAAAATGATCAAACAAAATCGGAAATACTTGAAAATGGATCAGAACAAAGAGCGAGTTGGCGAAATGTTAAAAAAATGGTGAAACGTCAGGAGAAAATGCTAAACTTCGGCCAAATGGCCGAAGCAAAATGGCCATGGCTGAATTTGCTTCGGCCATGGCCGAAGCAGTTCGGCCATGGCTGAAGTGCTCGACCTCTTGGCCGAGCGAGCACTTCATGCACCCCCCTTGGCTATAAATAGGAGGGGGTGCACAGTTCTGAGGGTTGGAATTTTTTGTGAAGCTTGGATCTCTACATGGGAGCTCTGCAAATTCAAGAAATTACCGCCAGCGTCGATCGTTCTGCTACAAACATCAGATCTACGCCGTTCAAGCTCATCCCCGCCAGATCTAGGTCAAGTTTGTGGACTAAACTTGTCTTCTAGTCTAAGCTGCATCTTAGACTCAGGGCCCCTCTAGTCTAAGCTTCGTCTTAGGCTCAGGGATAGCGTGTGA
>JBAKGM010043364.1:0-17685 GCA_037177215.1 Asparagus racemosus
TCTTTGTGTTCACTGTGCGTGTTCAGTGTTGTTATTATCCACTCTGTATAGACATCTTTTGTGTCTGTGAAGCCCCTCCGCTGCAACAAGGTCAATCTTGATATAATTTGGTTTGCTGAATGTAGCCGTGTGCATTGTTAATTGCTGTGATATTATCGCAATAGAGGTGGGAAGAAGTTGAGATTGCAAACCCAGCTTTTGCAGAACATTCTCTACAAAGAGTTTCAGCTCTATGACACGAGCCTTAGCTTCTCTATTTTATCGAGCATGTAATATTTGCTCCTTATGTGACTAAGTTCCCTCCAACAGGATGATAGCCTATGATAGATGAAGGATTTTCTAGAAGGGCATATTATTTTTCACTGTTGAGCTTGTTAGTAACTTATACCATTCTACAAAATAATTGAATTTACTAATACGTTTCATGTTTTAGGACTTCTGGGTTTCTTTTATTTTCTTTTCCTCTTTTTGTTTTCGAGATGTAGTTGAGCTGTTGAATTCAAGTGTCTTTTTGTGCAAGTATTACAGGGTTTTCTATGGTAGCTTGTTATTATAGCTGTTATGGTGCTGCAGTTTCTATTGTTAATACCTGTGGTGATTTTAGCAATATTTTGAAAAATGTGAATAGGCAATTCAAATACATTTTATATGCTTATGAAATGCACAATAAGCTTATTGTACTATTCAGTCAACTCAGTAGTGAGAAGCTCGAAATGAAATCTAAGATGCACCACATCAATTTGCTGATTATCTGGGTAGGTGTCAAATTACGTGAAATCTTCGATACGAAAAACTTAAACAGTAAGATATGGATATATATGTTCCGTGTTATGTTTGGAGTAGTAGACTCTCTACACTATTTTGTTACCTATCTCATAACATTGACATAGTTTAAATGAAGGGTGACAACAAATTGGATGCTTACGGGGCTAAAAAAATGGTACAATGCTCACACTTCTTGTTCTTTTCATCCGTTATGGATTATCTATAGATATTATTTCTAATTCTTTACCTTTTCATTATATGAACACCTTATTTTCCCTTCTACATGGTGGTTATCCAATAATGCAACTTTGGTGGCCCTGCGTGTTCGTTTTCTTGACACGCCCAAATATTTTGGAAGTGAGAGTGTCTTTTTTACCGGTAGAATAGAGATTAATTTTTTTGCTTGATTTTGATTGATTGAATTTTTTTATTATTTTCATTTATAATATATATATATATATATATTTGCATTAATTAGAAAAATTCAAAAAAAAAAAAGTCTTGCCATCAGAATATTCACTTTTGTCCCAATCTTTAGTTCTAGATTCCCATTTATCCTACATTAACCCCCTAAAATATTCCAGGTTCAAAAACTTATCCCACTGTAATAGCTACCCCATTTCCAGTGAAAAGTTTAATTGACCAGCATCGTCTTATAAGTACTAAAATTGTATTATACCATCACTGGATGCTCACACATAAGAAAGAAGACCCATTCAACACACTTCCAGATGCATCTACTCCTTGCACTCTCATATAGAAACGGTGAACAATTCACATAAATGATAGTGTGTTTCCATACTAGTTAACCATCAACGCGCTGTTTCATTGTATGTGATTATGCAAAAACTGTTTTCAGTGTGAATGTGATAGATAAAGCTAGAATTCTGTCATGTGAGATTATATATACAGAACTGATTGAAATATGAATTTAAATTATTAACATGAAATTTGTTTTGACAAAAATATCACTTAGATTGATAAAACGTAAGGTCTGTTGAAATTTAGTTAAAATAATTAGCCATGAATCTTATTTTCACTTAGTCTATTTGCAATTTACCCTTTGTTTATTCTTTCTATCTACACAGTCTTTAAATGTGCATATTGATTATTATTATCTTTAAATTTGATGAGAATACAGTTATTGCATTAAAAAGGAAATTCACTGCGAACTGTCAAGATGAGAAATTTAATAGAAGACAAAGCGAAGATTTGAATCTAGGGCTTCCAATAGCCTATTTCTAAGGCTCATTATTTAAGCTAAATCTCTTTTTTTTTTCTTTAATTCTGCAGGAATATACTTCTCAGCAAAGGAAAAACATAGAAACATCATCTGCACTTTAAAAGAAAAAGAAAAAAAATCCTTCTACTTATTAATATTTTGCCTTTTCCTTTTGGTGTTTGAAGGTATATTATACATACAATAGTTTATCTCACATATTTAGAGCCTGTAACTTATGATTCTTTCTGATTACAAGAAACAAGCATCCTGCATTAGCTCAAACACTCCTTTCTTGATGAATACCTTTATATTTTTATGCAAATAATGTTGGGTAAGTTTGATATATTCAACTTGCTGAATTATTCCCCCAATATGTACATCTATGGGTAAGACAGTATATACATCAACAAGATTTTCTTATGCAAGTTTTTGTTCAGGAATATTATGCATTTTATTGACAGTGTTTCAACCTTGTAGGGGAAACTTTTATGACCGATTCATTTCTTTAGGAATTTTTTTAAATCCAACTTTCTATATTTGCTCATGATGTGAATGGTGAAAAGAACTATCCAGTAGACCAAGTGTATGCATATATCCTTCCATTCATTTTAGTTGTTTGAATATTCCATTGACAGGTTCCTTGTACTTCGGAAGGCATTTATTAACTTTAATATAGAGATGCATCTGCTACAATTTATGTTTAAATTAGCCAGTGAATCAATATAACTATAAGGAATAGATAGCAATGTACATTTAATTATTGCAAAGTCTGTCAGAATATTTTGCCATCGTCGAGTCTTGATTATAGACACACAGAGACACATGCATACATACATACATACATACGTTCATATATGATTTTGTATTAGCAGCAGGACAAGTAGATGGGTCGGAATAAGTTCAACAAAACAACCCATTTTCCTTTGGTATTAATGTGCATCTGACTGTTTCTCCCTCTTATATACCAATCATATATACGTAAATAACAAATTTAAATCTACCCCCTAAACTTCTAATATAAGACATGATCATTTGTACTCCCCCTCAAACTGAAGAAAATGTCCATCACACCTAGCTTGGCTAACAAGCTCCAAATCTTGGTCCGTAAATGTCTTAAGTAATGATCAAGCTATTTACTGGAAGGAGCATATGCTATGTAAATACTTGTGTCCACGAGTAGGTGCACCGATATACATATATATGATAATGCAAGACTTCTCGGTAGCCTATAATCGGTATGGGTTTGGACTGCTATGAGAATAAATGGCGCAGTAATAAAGATTTCCTTGTTTCTTTTCTTATTGGTTTGTTGTGAATAGTATTTCTAATTCTTTCCTTTTTCTCGTGATAACAGTATCCTATATCTCCTTATTACATCCAAATGATGTAATACTAAATACTCATCTTGCAAATGAGTTCAATGTGACCTTGAAATTTCAAATATGCATTTCATTTAGTAGAGCTGCATTTCATATATCACACTGTAAAACCCTTATGTGATTGGAAGTTCGGTGGAAGTTTTCTTAAAACTCCTTGCTACTTCTAGTTTGTGAGACCAATTTTCATTTTGAGTAGATGCCTTTAACATGAAATCAGTAAAGAATCTGAGAAGAGTATATTGCTTTTATTTCAAATTCTTGGTTTTGGTTTATTCAGTAAAGAATTTTGAGAATTTTCTTTTAATTCGAGTTTTCAAAGTGCAGAGTACATGATACGGGGTAGTATCTAAAAAAAGGAGATAAAAGGAGTTTTCACTCTCCGCGATCATCACAAATAAGAATTAGTTGATTTAGTAAATGTGATTGGTATATTTTGCTAATTGTTGCGTATAAAGGAAATACGAATGTAATATATGCTTGATTATTTTGGAACTTTTTTTCTTATCTATTCTGCATATCTTGATTATTTTGGAATGTGAAATTGTAAATAGATGTTGATTCATGCTTGTTATCCGTGTAAATTATCTATAGTTACTGGTTCTAATGATTTTCTCTAGTTAGAATTTTACTTGTAACATTGTGAGATAAATTTGCATCCATCTTCTTGTCTAATTAAAGTTAAAATCCATCTATCAGAATACTTTTTCTTATTTTGAGATAAATTTGAAGTTAAGGTCATTCCTGTCTAAATGAACAATATATTTACTTGCTCCTCGTGAATATGAGCACCAGATCGTAAATTCCATCAGAAAACTTTAAGTAGCTGAAAAATTAACCTCATATCTCATTATTATTTATTTATCCTTTCTAACTCTTTATGCAATAAGAAACTCATGATAAAGAAGCAACATATTTTGTAGGTTATCCTTGTGATTATGTTGCCGATTTAATCTTTGGGAGATATCGGTAAGGGTTTGCTATTTTAACTGAAAATTAGATAGTCTTACAATAAACCAAAGTTTAATTATGAATAGACCTCTTGTTGTATCGCCCAATTGTAAAATAAACCTCTCTTTAGTTCTATTGGTGCGGATACACCTACTGTGTTGTTAGCCCTAGAGAATGTTTATTTGCATGCAACTGAAAGATGAAAAATGAGAAAATCACTTTTTTTAAACAACTTAGGTGTTTGTTCGCATGTAAGTGGTTTTGAAAATGAAATATAAGAAAGTTGCCACATAATATTTAATTCAATTTTGACTTCCCCTAAAAAAGTGGTGAAGTCACATGAAAATAACAAAAATGGTAACCAATTTTAATTAAATGATTTTAACCATATTTTCTAATTAATTTTATTTTTCCATATCATTTTCACATTGCACTTTCAACAATAATTTCGTTTTTCAAATAAGCATTGTATTTCACTTGCATTCTGACATGGATGTGAAAGTCGTTTGCAAAAAAAAGTAACTTGCACATTTTCAATTCACTTTCGAATCGCCAAACACCACCCTAGTGTAGATAGCGCCCCCTAGCAAACTTTTTTACTCTTTAAAGACAAAAGAAAAGAAAAAAATAAAGCAATTTGGGGTCTATCCACAGCAATAGAACTATAGGATGTTTATTTGCCTCTACAAAACTTTTTCAACTCCTTTAAGAGTAAAAAATAAGTCAGTCAAGTGGTCTATCCGCATAGCTAGAACTATAAGGGAGTCTATATTCAATTAGGGTAGGGGGTACTATATGGGGTCTATCCACAATTAAACTATGAAAATATAATTGCAAAACAAAATAATAATAACAAGGAGAAATTTTCAAAATAGACTATTTCATAAAAGTATTTATCAATTTTGATCTATTCTCAAAGTAATTACCAATTTCGACATGGTTTCAGCCACTTCAGCTGAAACTAGGTCGATCTAAAAAAAATCAACCAAAAAGTACATATGATTTAGAATCTTGTATAATTTAACATTGCATTAAACTATATGGGATTCTGAATCCCTCACAATTAAGTAGATAATTACTAAAGTCTACGGGATTGACAATCCCATAGACTTTGGTTGCAAAAATTCTCTATGGGCTTCAACCTTCTATTAAAAACACAGGACTAGTAGTCACGTGTTTTTAACAGAGGCTTCGGGGAATTTTTAAAGTTCACAGGATTCCCAATCTCGTGTACTTATAAAACCCACTGTGATTTCTCTCTCTCATTCACACGCTCACATCCCCCCCACTGCTCCCTCTCTCTCCCAAACCCTAGGGTTTTTTTAGCCATCCGACTACTCTAACCACGACTCCATCTCTGACCACTTCCGCTGACCATCTCCCGCCACAGGTAACTAGCTGTGATCACGCCGGAGTTCGACAGAGTTAATTTCTAAGGTTTGGCATAAATTTTGGTAATTTCTTCAAACTTTTATGTTTTTTTCCCTGATGTTTCTCAAAGTATCATCCATTTCATTCTCAATAACTTGTTTTAATTTATAATTTGGATTAGTATTAGGGTTTTTTTTAGAAGTTTGTATGTAACTGAGAAATGAAAAATTAGGAAAAAGGATTTAAAAGCCACGGTGAATTTTTTTGGTAAATTGAAATGAGTTTTTTTTGTGGAAAATTGAGATGTTATGATGTAAAAGTTAGTGTTAGATTAAGGTAAATGATATTAGGGTCAAATAATGCATAGAAGTTTTATTTTTTTATGTTTATTTACATTTTGTAATATTGGTTGATGTTAAAATTATTTTATTTGTTAGAGGTAACAATGAACGATCCGGTTCGTATAATGGAAAATTATCTACAATCATAATAATATGTCCAAATATGAAGAACGTTGTTGATGGTTACACGATCATGCTCTTTTGATGGGTTGATCAATGAATTACACCAACTTACATTGATCAATCCTATTGAGCATCAATCAAAGTGTTTTGCAATTGGCCTATAACGGAGAGCAGAAACACCACCGTTCAAATCTCAAATGACAATCATATGAAGGTCATGTTTCAAGTGTTCGAGAGGCAACACACGGTGGAATTGTTTCTTGAGAAGATTTAAAGGAATTCAGGTCAAATGTTGAAGCATGACGAGGTGTACTCACACATGTTGGACCTTGAAGTTGACTCCGCCGACTTTATGTCTCCTCAACGAGATATGGATTGGACCCAACAATACTTGAGTTGGCCTTCACTTGGAGGAACATCAAGTACCTGCACTGATGATGATTTCCAACAAGAGGAGGATGTAAGTGATGACTCCTCGGATGATGATGAAGACATCGGCTTACAAGTTAATAGATATGAACATGTGATAGCAGAAGATCTGAATGACATGGTCCCTCAGTGGGTTGACCAATCTATTCTAACAACGAATACAATGTATTCGAGCCCCCCGGATGAGTTTCAAGGAGATGAATGGATTGTTGCCTCTACAATGCAAAATATTCCCCTTGATCTAATTCTAAATGATTACACGCAGCGCGATGACTTCACATCAAAAAGGGTGATTTACTTGAGAGCAATGAGAAGTTGGTTCATGACATTCATTTATGGCCCATCAAGAAAAATGTAAAGTTTAGGCAGACAAAAAGTAAGATATCAAGCTACAACATAGTGTGTTTTTATAACAAAAAGGGCGGTCAACAAGAGGTGGGTGCTCCTCATGATGGAAATGCAACTTGTCCTTGAAAGCTAACTCACACATCGGCATAAGAATTAACTGGCAATTTAACATATCTGACTATTATGGAGTTCACACATGTAGCAATCCTCATTTAGAATTGAATCATAGACATGCATCGGCAGGATTCATATATGGATTGATCATGCAGAAAATAAGGGAGGGTCTTGATCTAACTCTAAAGGATATTCGTAATAGGCAATTTAAAATAACCGAGTGTTATGGAGTTCACACATATAGCAATCCTCATTTAGAATTGAATCATAGACATGCATCTGCAGGCCTCGTATATCGATTGATCATGCAGAAAATAAGGGAGGATCTCGATCTAACTCCAAAGGGTATTCATGATATAGTTCATAGTGAGACGAACCTAGAAGTATCGTACATCAAGTGTTGGAATGCTAGGAGAAAGGCGACGACAAAAATATTTAGAGATTGGGATGTCTTATGAGATACTATCACATTATCTGGAAGCAATAAAAAAAGAGATCCTGTAACAGTGTACCATATTACATTAGAGCTAGTTGACGGTGGAGATAGTCAGTTCAAGGAGGTATTTTGGGCATTTGGTCTTTTGATCGAGGGATTCAAATTTTGTCATCCTATTCTTAGCATCAATGACACATATTTGTATGGTAAATACAAAGGCATATTGCCCGTTGCTACTGGGGTAGATGCAGATGATGCTTTATTCTTTTTAGCATTTGCAATTGTTAAGTTGAGAACACAAAAAACTAGGAGTGGTTTTTTTTATGTATTGACATTTTTATTCCAAGTGTGTGAGGAAGGACGATTACATTCATCATAGATAGGATGAAAAGAATTATCGATACATTGGAGAAATATCAGCCAAGTCATCACCATTAGTATTGCTTAAGACATATCCGGGATAACTTCAAGAAGAAACATGAAGATGTGCATCTCTAAAATCTCTTTTGGCAAGCTGGATGCAGCTAAGATATTGGTATTTGAACAACTACAGGAAGAAATTAAGTCTATTTCGCCTGATGCACATAATTGGATTGAGACTAGTTTGGTCCTGAGGGATATCAAAAGGCAGGCCTTATGTGAAGATGGTGAAAAGCTATTTTGTATCATGACAACCAATTGCTCGGAGAGTTCCAACGACGTGCTTAGGGGGGCTCGAGCTATGCCAATAGAGTCCTTGATTGCAAAGATATTTTACAAGCTTAATAGATACTTTAACAGACAACATGTGCTCAGAGCAAATATGACACTGGAGTTGACCCTAAAAGTTGAGGATATTTTAGCGAAGTGGATCTTTTTCGCCCGAACATGTCATGCTACAAAATTCCATGTGAATGAATGGGAGGTTACTGAGGGATACTCACATAGAGAAAGTCGATCTTACGCCTTCAATATGTTTGTGGATTGTACTCATGTTAGTAGTTGTAAATATACTTGCAACATTCCAGAATTGCAAGCACTTCCTTGTTCTCATGTTATAGCGGCTTGTTTTGATCAAGAGGGCTGTGCGAGGATTTCATACTATCTTTTCACTGCTAAGTGGTATTTAACTAATCACTACCAACATACATACAATGAATGTTTTCACCTGATAGAGGATAGTCAAAGTTGGACTCACGATGGGCTACGATTATTACGTCCATAGTATAAGAGACAAGCAGGGTGACCTCATTCCGTAAGAATCAAAGATACTATGGACAAAGGGTGGGAAGGAATTATTAAGAAAAATAGGTGTAGCAGCGCAATCAACCAGGCCACAACAAATCTCGATGTCCGACAAGTATGAGAAGGAGTTAGAAAGATGATAGGTGTAGTGGTGTATATGAGTGCAAGGTTGTATTATTTTATGGTTTGATTGCATAGAAAAAATGTAATTAAATCTCATATGTATTTTGGGGATTGGTTTTATTTTAAGTTTAATTTCATTGATGTTTGGAAACACTGTAGTAAATTTTCATATTCTTCACCACCATTGTCATTGGTTACCATTGTCTTTTGGTTTCATCTTCTTCACAACCATTGTTTTGGGGGTTTGATTGTCGCATAGGTCGATTTCCTTGCATGATCTGAGGTTCGATGGATCAGGCTTGACTGGCCTCTTATCTGTGCTCTGATTGATAGATGAATGCTAGAAACCAACACATTCCGTATGCATATAGGGGAGTGCATGGTTACATTAGAGGATGTATCGGTCATTCTTGGACTTAGGGCTAGCGCTCCAACTGTTGCAAGTACTGATGATCACCACTAGGAAGACGTATTATGAGGACACTAGGTGGTATCCCTCAGCTTCATAGCGGTGCGATGAAGCTCAGCTTGCTTTGCCAGAGGTTTTAGGGACCAATATCTGCTAGGGTCATGGTGGATATGATACGATACTTTGCCTATGCATATATTTTGCACATGATAGGTGCTATCACATTTCTGGATGCTAGCAAAGACCGTGTACATTGTTGTTGGTTACCCCTTCTTAAGGACTTGGAGGTGTGTGACACTCTTTCATGGGTTAGTGCAGTATTGGCTTACCTTTACAGAGATCTGGCGAAGGTATCCTTAATGGAGAATAAGGAGTTCAATACTTGCATTATATTACTATAGATTTGATCGTGGGAACACATATATTGGCCGACCTACAAGACGAGTGGAGCACAATCTAAGGGGCAGCTTCCATTAGGATGTTGTGATATTATAACTATTTTCACAATTTACTTTTCTCTATATGAATATTTCTAATATTTTTTTAATGTCTCACAGGTGGAATGTGAAGAGGTCGAACTATGAAATCCTAACCAAATATGCAAATTTTATAAAAATGAGCTCGATATCATGCAACACAAGCAGGTACAATTTTGATCCTAGTCCTTTTAAAGTTTATATTACAATCCTGTTGTATATCAAATTCATGTTAATTGTGGTTTTGATTTTTTTCAGTTCAATTGGACGCCATATACTCCCGATGTTGTCAATTCCCTTACTTTGAGTTTGTACAGTTGCGCATGCCCGATCGTGTTTTGCAATAGTTTCATTTATCAAAGCATGTGTCCGATCCTGTTTCAGTAGTAGAGCGAGTGCAGTGGCAGGGATGGCGCCATATGATTGGAGGAGAGAGCATGAAGCCTATATAAATATCTGGAATGCCAGGCAACAAACAATATAACATCAGAAAAATAATCTGATAATGTATGCAGAATATATGCGTTGGTATTGGGATATCACACGCAGATGGATATTACCTCACCCTCATCTAGCGGCTAAAACCACACCATGCCCACCACCGCAGAGTTACATGCCCAGGGAAATAATCGAGAGGTTATGTAAGTTTTAAACTCAATTGCTAATATTTATAATTTTTATTTTATGTTACCCATTTGATAAGTTGTCTATCTTTTGTCCAAAATGCAGATATCAACATTTGATGAGATTGAAGAGCATATGAATGAGAGTATTGCTGAGATTAATGATCCAAAATCATAATCAGTGTTCGACAAGTTTAGACGAATGACTGTCGTTGTCTTCCGTATGAATCATGTCGACGAACATGAAGAGTGTGAGGACAGAACATATCGACACATGGTGGTGTATGAGTAAAGAAGGCGTAGGTCGAGATCTTCTACTGCAAGTAATGATGGAGCCAACACTTCTCACCGTGCGATTGATGTTGCACCTAGCACTTCTCACCATGCTTAATATGGGGAGGATCCACATGCACAACCACCACCTATACTGCTATATACACAGCCACATACACAGCTAGATAGTGAGATCATTGAGGTTCGTGCTAGATGTCGGGGACGGCCTCCGAGACAGGTTATGGATAAGGGAGTGAGAGGAAGGAGGGGAGACATGATTGGATGTATGTGAATTTTTTTTCATATTTGGATTATGTATGATATGAGATATTGAACTCTATATGTTGGATTGTGTCTTTCTGATTTGTGGTTGGATTGATATAAAAGAGATACTAATATTATAATTGTGTATATTCTTATATTGTGTAATTTTTGATGATATTATGGATTGTGATCTAGCTTTCTGTGCTAATAAAATGTACTAGGGTATAAGTATATCCCTACGAGATTGTCAATCTCATAGAGTTTTGCAAAAGAATCATCTCTACAGGATTGCCAATCTCGTAGAAGTTTACAACACAAATAAGTTCCATGAGATTGGCAATCCCATGGAGTTTATTCAATCCCATGGAGTTTATTCGAGTTAATGTACATGGGATTCGCAATCCCGTGTAGTTTAATTCAGTCATTAAACTCTACGAAATTGCCAATGCCGGAGAGTTTTTGGATGATTTTTTAATTATTGATCTAGTTTGAGCTGACATGGCTGAAATTAGGTTGAATTGGTAATTACTTTCGAAGTAGGTCGAAATTGATAAATACTTTTATGAAGATTGTCTATTCTGAAAATTTCTCATAATAATAATAATAATAATAATTGCAAAACAATAAAAGTGAATAAACCGATGACTATTTTTTGTAACGACATGCGCTTGTAATCTTGGTTTTGATTTGTTATCTTGCAAAGACGAATTTCTACACCTACAAACAAGTTTTTTCAGCATAATAGGCATCATTCTATGCCTTAAGCTTAGAGTTATCATTGGAGTTTCGTGAAGCTTTTGGATCCATTCTCATTTGTTTGTCTTTATTTTGTAACAAGTCAATTTGAAATTGAATTTAAATGAGATTATCTTGGATGATTCCAATTTAAAGACAATAATATCAGTGGATGATTGTTCTATTATGGATGCCAGTTAGCCGGAGGATTGTTGTTAGGAGATTTGTCATTATATAAGCCTATGATACGAGCAATTCATGATTGTACTAACTCATAGATATATTAAAAAAATAATTAACAAAAAGGTCATCTTTTCATTCTTTGAAGTCCATTAATTTATTGAAACCGAAAAACCCAAGTTTTATGAAGAGACAAAATATTTTCATCATACTTTTCATTAAGCTGAAGCTTGCTTTTCAGATAACTGCCCAAAGTGTAGATATTACTAGTTAATTGTGATATCAGCATTACCTTAAAACAATATGTAAATTTTGAAAAGTATTACCTTAAAAATCAAGCAATCATCACTGGATTTATTGGCATAAGAAGTATGAGACCTGTACATAATCCTTTAGGAAATAAAAGACATCAAACTGACATTGGTATTATCACCTACTAATTATACCCAAATAATCCAATAACCAAGCTCACACTTTTCACACCTGAAGTTATCGACATAAAAAGTATGAGACATGTACATAGTCCTTTAAGGAATAACTGACAAAATACATCAAACTGATCACATTGGTATTATCACTTTACAATTACACCCAAATAATCCAAAAAAACAACCAATTTTAACTTAAGCCTTCAATTTCTCTCAGATTTCACAGGAAACATACATTGTACCCTCACAAATAGTGTTATATCCAAGACAAAATTATTAGTCCACAACCACTTGGGAATTATCGGCTAATGTTGTTTCCGCTTGTCTACACACAGCAAGATTACAAATCATAAGAACAATATATAAACACATTAAGACTCTAATCATATTCCTTGTGAGCTTAAGCATTATTAAGAAATGGATATAACGATGATTAAGAGCGAGATTGACGATTATAACAGAAGGAGAGCCCTCAGTGTAGATGCAGGCTCAGCAGAGAATAGTAATGGAGGTAAATGCATTAAGAGGAGAAGGAGAACGCCAGCATTGGCGCTGGTTGCAAAAAATGACAATGGAGAGATGAACGTACAGAAAACCCAAACGGGTAATACCATCAAGAGGAGCTCAAGATTTCGCGGCGTTAGCAGGTAAAAATTACTGGATAATGAAGGGAAAATACACTGAAAATGTATAGGAAATGTGTTGTTCTTGTATCATGGTACATACAACTTTTGGCTCAACCATAATTTAAATATCACTTAAATTCATGAATTTGCATTGTCTGAGCCTAAATGCCTAATATTATGATAATTTTTTGTTTTTAAATCAATTTCGAGTAAGATCATGGTATGATTCAAATGAATTACTGATGATAGCTTTTCCTGCACCTTGTATCACTGCGTAGTTAAAGATATGGTTCATCTTCCCTTTTCAATTTGTGGTTGCAAGACTTTCTCTAAGTTATCGGTTATAAATGAAGAAGGAACAACACTCATGCTTCAATACTAGATTGTAATCATACAATACAATATCCCGGAGATAGTTAACAGTTTTCTATCAGGCATCGATGGACTGGACGATATGAGGCTCATCTATGGGATAAAGGATCATGGAATGCGACACAAAGGAAGAAGGGAAAACAAGGTAGTTATCTACGAATTTGATATACTCTTCTATTACGCAACAGGCATGTTAGCGGTTAGCACAAAATTTACCGATGAATTCTGTTCAGTTTACCTTGGTGCATATGATGAGGAAGAATCAGCTGCTAGAGCTTATGATCTTGCTGCTCTCAAATACTGGGGTCCTGCCACCATCACAAACTTCCCCGTATGTTAATAGAGTTTCACTCTTAACACAACTAATTTAAATAATATAGGCATAACAAGTATAAAATGACAATCAATCTGAAACAATGTCAGGTGATCGACTATGAGAAGGAGATAAAAATAATGCAGAAAGTTACAAGAGAAGAGTACTTAGCCTCTTTAAGGAGGTATATAGTTAGAATTCTCTCACATTATTCATCCTATGAATTAAGATTGTTAGTTGAACTGAAGTATTATTGTTTGGTCACAGGAAGAGCAGTGGCTTCTCGAGAGGGGTATCTAAGTACAGAGGAGTTGCCAGGTGTGTACTAGTTCATTAAATATTCCAAACTACTGCTAAGGGCAAACTTGAACATAAATTTAAGATTGATATGACTTGGTTTATGTACAGACATCATCACAATGGAAGATGGGAAGCAAGGATTGGAAGAGTTTATGGAAACAAATATCTCTATCTTGGAACATATAGTAAGTATGCAAGCTCCCTAATATCAATGTTTTAGAAACCGCTAGGCGCTTCTATTTCTAGCGCGATAGGCATGAGCGCAAGTAGGCCTTTTTTCAACACAGAGAACTGAATTTTTTTTCTCAAAGGACGTTTTTTTTTCTTTCAAAGATTCAAAATTCCGTCCTCACCATTTTATCTTAGATGAACTTGGATCTTGTTAATCCATTTTGACCTGACCCGTCCCCTTCGTCAGTTTTTTTCCCCTCCTTAAGTAGACAATAAACCTCTTTCTGACACAATGATCCGCATAATCATCCCGTATTCGCCTAGGCACTCTCCAGAATTAAGCGGGTGGCCTATGTATCGATTAGGCCTAGGCGGGCACCCAGACCACTTTTTAAATCAATACCTAAAATTAGGGTTATTTGCAGATACATTCCTTGTACTATAGAGGGTGTAGCTGTTTATAACCCTTGTTCTATTTTATTAGCACACATCCCCTTGGGCCTTGATGGCATGTTTTTCCTATCAGCTTTAAGCTTCCATGGGGATCATATGATGATAGAGTTATACATTTGCGAAGAACATCCTCATGAGATTCCCAGATGAGTTCGAAAACTAACGGGAAAATTGGTCTATAACACGGACCAGGTGATGCATGTGCTAGTAAAATAGAACAGAGACGACAAGTGGTTACACTTACATAATTAGAAGGTGCATATGAAAATAATCATAAAATTGGATGTAAACTGACTTTCTAAACAGCTAACGCGTTGAAAACTCGTGAATTGATATCAGACACTCAGGAAGAGGCTGCACATGCTTATGACATGGCAGCCATAGAGTATCGAGGGACCAATGCAGTTACCAACTTCGACCTGAGTACATACATCAGATGGCTCGGGCTCCAGGAAGCACAGACAAACACTTGCCAACTCCAACCTCTCCAACAAACAACCAATCTCTTCCAAACCAACAACGAAGAAGCCCCGATACCTTGCAAAATGGAGTACTTGGCATACCAAACCCTCGCTAACAAGCCATCTCCAACCGCGCTCAGTCTCTTACTAAAGTCTTCCATGTTTCAGCAGCTTGTGGAGAAGAACTCCAATGTGCCGGATGATGATGAAAGTAATCTATACGACGAAAGGAGTGCGCACAGGATTTGGAAGGGTGTTGTGGGAATCCAGTAGGAGCTACTGGCAGATGAAGTGGAGTCCTTGTGGGAGAGAGTTGTGAAATAGGGAAGGCAATGGAGAAAGAGAGTTTCGAAAGAGTTGAAGCTTCAAACACTCTTGTGTCTGTCAGTAACTCTGTACTTGGAGTTCTAAGCGGTTAACATATCTCTTTGGGACTGACTAGTCAATAAAAAGCAGAGTCTGTATCCTGAAAGTTTAGCATCATGTACTATGAATAAATAAGAGAAGGCTGATATAGTTGGTATCAATTGTTATATGTTATAATTTGAATAATGAAAACAATTTGAGCACCATTTACCCTATCAGATAAGATCACAAAAACATCAGAGGCTAGAGACACCACCTCGAATTATGCACCCACTCCCCCAAAACATGTTTTTAAAACAAGAAAATTTGTCATAATTGAACCCTTCATACTAGCATTCATAGCAACATTGACTACATCTTACAACCAGCAAGATGTGCCTCTTATTGTTTCTGCTGTTGAAGTTTCTTCTTCGAAAACAAAAAGCTCACTACCCACTTTTGCAAATCTAGCTACATGAAATTTTGCCATCCATTCAACTCAATTAAGATTTAAGGGTCATATACGCAATAATAGTTTCATCTAAGAACAGCCTTCCCTTACTCCTGCTGTGCACTCAGTGATCTCTCTTGCAACTCCAAACCATCTCGACAACTTTGTTTCATCTTCTCCTCAAATGACCCTACCTCCAACTTTGTACCATCTACTTTTTTTTTTTAAACTTAGCTCCAGTATCAATAACCTTATCGTGGACTATAGTTATGTTCTTGCTCATTTTACTGATCGTTCATCTAATTACTCGTCCAAATTCGATTCTAAAGGCCACGTAGAGAAACCAAATATTTTTTGGCATCCACGTATTAAATTAATTAATCAAATATGGGCATAGCATCGAAAAATTATTGGAATTTAACTTGGATTATCTGAATTAGAATTGAATTAGAATTCCAATTCAAATGTTATAGATGACTTCAAATACGAATATCTCAGTATTTAATTCGATTGAAGCCCTATTAGTCAAGTTTCCACAGAAACACTTGATTGTGCTGCATAGCAGCCAATATAAATCCACCTGAAAGCAACATTCAGCAGTCAGAAATTTTTTCATCTTATATTGACAGAGGTAAGATTCATTATGCAGTTTCTTATAAATAGAGAGACTTCAACAAACTCCAGTCATTTCAAATCTACTTCAGAAATTCTAACATGCAGAATATCAAGCACTCACAGTCAAGTCATTCCAAAAATGCAGCCCTGGTATTTTACAGTGGAGGGGATTGAGAAACTAGCACCATAAATCCAGCTAATTTTTCTATGCTACTACTTAATTTCCTATCTTCAGTCAAATTATGTCAGAAGAACTGAATGTGCACAGAAAAGAGCCTTTCTCTTTCATCACTGCCCGGAGAGAAGATCTCTTCATATTCTCTGCCAGCATTCAGATCAGCAAGAAAAGAAAGTCACGGTTGAATGAATTTGAGTTGATATCCAATCAGCAAGAAAAGTTCTGAAGAACAACTTTGTTTTCTATAACCAGATCAACTGTCATCTGATGACCAATGTGTTTCGCTGAAAAGCACGGGCTCTAAGGAACCAAGTCACTTCACATAGAGACCAACTGTTCGTTGAGCGTCAAGCTTCATCATGATTTCATGAAAATTTTGGGGCAAAATTCGTTCTTAGACTTATCGGAGAAAAGAGAAAATCGTGGGAGGCTATTTTTATATGGTTTTACTGAGATAGGGAGTCATTTTTTAAAACTAGGTACTTGAGTCTGTGAAGATTTTCAAAAGTTCAAAGGGACTTTGTGAAGCTCTCCAAAGTTAATTAGGGGGTTTTTGTTAGAACGTTGTTTGTACAATATCTCTTGTTTGAGTAATAACAAACTCTCATTTTGTTACTGATGGTTGTTTGAGATGACATATTTCAGGTACAAACAAAATACATGAAAGTTATGATGCGAAACAATGTGAAAACCAGCATTTATCTTGATTTCAATCAGCGAACCATCGATGGTCAAGAGGATACTATCGATGGTCAAAAGGACAATCGATGGATTGCAGTGTACAATTGGAGAAAAAGAGAATTTAGAATTCATACCATCGATGGACTACAGGGACTCATTGATAGTCAAGCTAGACCATCGATGGATTATAGTGAACCTTCGATGAATTTCAGAAACCATATTTCAACCCATCAATAGACTCTAGGGTACCATCGATGGTGAATAAGGGGCCATCGATGGTCGTGTTTCACCATCGATGGTGGTGACGTTTTTTGACAGATTTAAAGTTTTAATCTTAACAGTTCGTCAATCCCTTTCATCTCTAACTTCTACTGTTGGGCGCACGCTGGTAGCGTATATCCGAGAAACCACGGCAAACAAGTAAACAAACAAGGCAAGAACACAATAAAGCAGTAAAGACACGAGATTTACGTGGATCGGCAAGTTGCCTACGTCCACGGGGCAAGGA
>JBAKGM010043397.1:0-17677 GCA_037177215.1 Asparagus racemosus
AGCATCTTGATTTGACACTCACTTGAAAATATTTTTAAGGGCAAAAACCCACTAATCAAGATAAGGTGAGGGATTTCCATCACCCTTTCCTTCACCCACAAATCATTAATTCCTCACTATACAAACCCAAGCCTTTTAAAACTCATTAGACGTTGGCCCCTACGGATTCGAGCTCAATAAGAAATAACAAATCCTTAAGTGAACTGGTTTATGTTTACTTGAATCTGCTGGTGTCTAAGTCAAAGTTTAGGGGCTGTGTAAAGCGCTTTGTAAGAAACGAGGTACTTAATTGGTCTTTGACCTCCCTCTAGTATTATGCTTACCTAGCTAACTAACCGAGTAAACTTTAATCTTTTCACTAAAGGAGTTTTTGTTTAGGAGTTAGTTTAGTTGAGTCTAGGCTTAACCCTAGAATTTAAAGTGATTGATACAAAGTGATTGCTTTTGATTTGTTTTAGTTAGGTTTTTTTCTCTTATCCTTCTCCTTCTTCTCATTATCTTTTAGATCTTTTAGTTTTCTTCTCTAAAAAGGAAAAAACTAACTTTTGTTTTTCTTAGAATTTTTTAGTTAAATAAAAAATATTTATAAAAAGAATTCGTTTTGATGTATGCAAATTTGAATTAGGGATAATACCAAACGTTTAACCTATTTTGAACCAATTTTCGAAGAAATGTCTATTCCTAATCCACCCGTTCTTCAATATATATTGTTGATGTTCTAAATCACACAGTCAAATAAATGAGTCGTCAGGTTGATTAGAGTCCACTAACATCTCTTGATGCCCGGCCTGGATTGGTCCATGCGATTCTGTGCATGAATAACAATTCGCAAGAGGTTGGGGTTGATCCCCGGTGGTTCATCCGACAGTCAAGTTAGATGGTGGATAAATGATGTTGAATCAGCTTAGAATTCTTTTGACATAAAAATTAGCTTAGAAAATTGCTTACCCTCAAATATGGAATAATCTTCCTATTTATAGTGGAAATAGAGGGGTAAATTTGTAACTTCGACCAAGTATGAGCTGGAGGGTGAGTCAGCACCAGTTTTATAGGTGTCAGTTAGTGATTGGTGAGGATGTCGCCTTAGCGTTGGCAGGAGGTGACTGGAGGCACATGGGCTGACGTGTCTTAAAGATCTATGAGCGCAGAGAATTAATGGCCCTGATCACACATTCAATGCGACGGTGACCTAATATTGGCGAGGGGCTCGAGACAATTTGTCGCCTTCCTATCCTCAGCAGAGTGACAAGAAGACCCACCTTTTGTGTCAACTTAGAGAGGAGTCGACCATCTGGCCTTTTGGGTTGTCGGCCGGATCAACTCGAAAAGGAGTCAGTAAGTAATACCGCCTTTTGAGTCGGTTAGGCAAGGTACTGGCTCTCTGAGTCAACTAAGGTAGGTGCATCAGGCGACCTCAATGTAATGGACTGGTCTGAGAACCTCAGCATGGGATATTCGTCAGATAGGTAGCCCTACTATAATTAAAAAATGAAAGTGCCATAACAGTTGGTCTCTTTCATATTGAGTCAGCTGTTGAGGGGTCTGAATGAAATAGAGGTATGGCCCTATCTGTCGCGGGGCACATTAATGGCGTGAATGTGAACAGTGGTTCCGACAAGACGTGGGTGACGTCATAATCCACCTTTTGATTGCGGGCACCTCGCATTTCTCATCCGATTTGCGGGCCAGTTAAGGCAGGAAGCTTTGCCTCGAACGTGGTGAGGCGCTTCGAGTTCCGGAGTGAATCTAGGCCGCTGGTTCTAAACCGTCTTGACCATTGTGGCCTTGACAGTTGTAGGACGAGGTTCTTTTAAATGGGGATGTAGGGGTGGAAAGTGGAGGCTATTGATTCCGCAGAAAGCTTATTTTCCATTGAGTTCTAATTATTCTACTTCCGGCGATCTCTTCAAACTCACAGTAATGGATGCTTGTGGTCTCAATGCTAGGAAAGAATTGCTATCGGGTGTTCACTCATAGGTGACTACGGCATAGTTAAAAGCTCTTCACGAGAGATATGATATTCCTCGGGAGTATAAATTGATAGCGTCAATAAGGTCTCAGGCGATATTCCACTATCCAGAGGGGAAACGCCCACTATACGTCCGACATATGAATTACAGCCTGCGGCTGCCGCTACATCCTTTCACTGATTGTGTCTGCTCGACGCTTGGGATCTCGGCCATGTAGCTAAAGCCAAACGCCATCGCGACCATAGTGGGTTATGTGGTTGTTTGTCATTGGATGGTGGTTCCACCGTCTTTGGGCATGTTAGGGCGCTTAATTAGCATCAAATCGTATCAGAGAGAGGCGCACTACCATTTCCAGGTGGTGGGTCGCACAAGCTCACTCTGGACCTTCTCGACTTGAACAAGGATTGGAAGGAGAAGTTTGTCTGGGTCGAAGGGGCTGACTTGGAGATCAGTTGTGCGAGTTGGTCAGAGATAATAATGGAAGCCTTGGTTCAAGAGGAGTTGTCGTCTGACGAGAAGAACGCTCTAGAGCGGGTTAAGTCGTTCAGTGGTTCCCGCAAGATGGAACACCTGTTCGATCAAATAGTCTTGCGGGTGGCTGGGATCTCCGTCGTGAAGCCTACGGCCGAGGACGAGGAGATGGCGAATAGGCTGATGCTTGGGATGGGCAAAGGAGCTGAGGGGCAAGTGCCGGACTCCCCGATCCTCAGGGAGGTCTATCTACAAGACTGACCAAACGTCCTCCTCAGGACTCAGTCCCGATGGAAGCTGCAGTGGCCCGACGTTAATCGGTTCCCGCAATGACTTGAGCAGGAGGGTCAACATCTCTAGTCGCCCAAGCCGAGAAAAGGAAGAGGCTCCGAGAGGCAGGCGGTCAATGATCGAAAAGAGCTATCGAGGTGTTAGAAGCTGAGGTCATCCATCTAGATGGGGGATCGACTGCTTAGGAGGAAGAGGTGGGGGCGCAGCTGATTGCTACTGAGGCTGAGGCTCCTGTAGGGAGTATTTCGGGCACTGCCGAGTCGGCTCGCTGTCATGGGAAGGAGCCGACCATCGAGGGGGACCTCAATATCTAGGACTTGGATTGGCCATTCCCTCATCATGTTGACGAGATCAATACGCCATCCTGGGATAGACTGAGGTCGATATTGGTAGGGAATGCCAAATCTGGTCCTCAGTATGAGAGGGAGCTGAGCGAGGAGAATAGGCATGAGTCGGGACGTCATCTCAACAAAAGAGCTTTGGTCCTCGAGTCTCATGTGGCTCAATTGAAAGCTATCGAGCAGTTTTGGCTTCCACGTGACAGGGAGATTTTGGATGAAGTTCCTGATGTGGGTCTGCATTTGGTTCTCCAGAGCTACTTGGTGCGTGGAGCCCTAGTAGAGCAGGAGATATTCAGCCGCATGGAGCATGTCTGAAAGGTTTATTCTTAGCTCTGAGTGGCTGTGCAGGGTTCAGAGCTGAGGTGTTGACTGATCTGGAGGAGGCCCTCAAGGAGCTGTCGGCTAGAGAGGCTGAGTAAAATGACTGGCGGCATAAGATGGAGGTGAAGGAAAGAATGGTGGAGGATTTGAAAGCTTCAGACGCCTAGAAATCTAAAGATATCGACATGCTCAATCGTGAGCTCCAAGAGAATCAAAAGAGGGCTAGGCAGGTTGCCGATGAGCTTACTCGCGTACTGGTAGAGAAGGATCGGGCTCTGGTCCAAGTTGCAGTTGAGACTCAAGCCGCTCAGAGCACCAAGGACATGCTTGAGGAGGAGCAGGTGGTTAGGAACAAGCTTCAGCAAGAGGGCACCCGACTTGAGGAGTCCCTACGAGTCCCTAGTCCTAGCCCAGAGTCTGATCGCCTTCTTGGAGTTTGAGGCCTATCGGTCAGAGGTCATCGAAGGGTACCATCAAAGCCTTGTTGGGAAGGCAGAGGTAACGCTCGCCTGCAAGGTGGGATATGACTACCTAGAAGTGCAGCTTCCAGCCGAGGTGCGAGGCAGCACCGGTCACTTCCACTATCCCCTCATTGTTGCCAATTGTTTAGAATCCCTCGAGGATATAGAGAAGCTGGGTGGAGGACTCGACCTTGATGCAGTCGACGTAGAGGATGAGGAGAGCGGCGATAAGGATGAAGCAACCGAGTCTCCCATTGAAAGAACTATGGAAGATGGCGAGGGCTCTTCCGGCCGAAGGATGAGGGGGTCGAGTCAGGGTCTCAATCGACTCCTCCACCAGGGCATACTAGCGCTCTGCCCTTGACTCGTAGAGCAGGCATGGATCTCTCGTCTTCCCCTTAGTTTTTCAGTCTTCTGTATCCCCAAATTTGATGTAAACGTAGACTTGTAGATTTGTAAAATGTTCAGACATATAAATAAAATGACATTCCAGTTTGTGCAATTTTCTCTTAATTTGATGTCTGTTTGTTAAAATTTTCTAGTATGGGTCGACTTGTTAGCAAGTCAAGTCGGATTTCCTTAAAGGTGGTCAGGGTAAAGATGGCCAATAGGTGTTTTTCACTTGGGCAATCTTGGCTAAGTTGGCGATTTCTCCCTTAAATGAGGTCAGGGTAAAGACGGCCAATCTGGGTGGCTCTAAGAATGATAGTTTTGTTAGTCTAACACAGGTTCCTTGTTGCTCGACTCGATTTGTTTCAAAGTCGATTTACACTGCGTTTTTAGTTGTTTTGAGAGGAGTCGGTTGCGGTTTGAATAATTGTCAGCTCTTTGGATGGGGCGGTGGTTCGCTATTCGAAAAGACGTTGTGTGTCAGGAGCACATTCGCTGCTGTCGCTTCACCTTTAGAGCAAATTAATTGTGAAATAAAGAGCGTGGGGCTTCGTTTTTTATAAGGTCTGTTCACATATCGAGGCGAATCTGATCCGTCCAGAAATATTGAGCAAACCGTCCCGATCCTGCCACGTGTCGACGCTGGAGTCTATACATATCACTTAGGGGTTAAAGGGGGGCTAGCTCTCCTTTACGAACTTCTCCTATAGCCTCCTCACCCTAGATTCTTCATCCACCTTCTCGTTCTCCTTCTAGACACATTCATGGCTGCTCAGGCTCCTATCGTCGGGCATAGTGGGGCAAGGTCTGATCTCTTGAGAGCGATCCGGACGAAGATTTGTGCTTAGGAGACTGAGAGGTGTTATGAGCTCTATGATCTTCCTCGATCCATCATGCTATCGGTGCCGAGTGGGAATGAGGCCATGTACGACCACGGGCTGAACAAGTCACCACTGTATATAAGCCATCTAGAGAATGGACTCCAGCTGCCACTCCACCCGTTCATCAAGGAGGTCTTCGAGGCTTTGGGGGTGTCCCCATCTCAGTTCATTGCCAATGCTATCGCCATCCTCACGGGGTTCCTAGCGATCTGCTATCGAGTCGGCGAGCCTAACTTGTGCCTGTTCGGCAACCTTGTCGGTATAAAATGACAAGGAAGGACGCTCACTACTTCTTCCACTATACAGCTGGTTGTAGTTGTATTAGACGCTCCAGAGTCAAATAGAGACAGGAAGGAGTGGTTCGTCTGGGCCATTGGTGCTGACCACATTCAGACCTGCCCCTCATGGCTAGAGATCAAGAAGGATGCCCTCAAGCCCAGCATTCTTTTAGCCAACGAGGGCTGGCAGTTAGACAAGATTCCCTCTTATGCTGGGTCTAAAGAGATGAATAATATCTTTGAGTCAGCTTCTCTACGAGCTGCCGGCGTATCAGAGGTCCCTCCCTCCAAGACGGAGAGGGCTTGGGCGACTCGCCGAGCTCTTCCACTAGAAGCCCCTCCAACAAAGGGGGAGGGGGCCAGTTCTGGGGTGCCGGCTTCTGCCGCGAAGCCGCAGAAGCCCCTGAGGGGCAATTTGTGCAAGCTAGCCGGTATGAGGTCTAAGGCAGTGGAGATTATAGCTAAATTAGCTGTGCCGGGCTCCTTTGTCAAGAAGGAGAAGTCAGAAAAAAAGAGGAGGGTGGATGGGGAACAAGGTCCTAATGAGACAAGTGTGTCGATTTAGGTTGGATTTGTTGAGGGTTCTTGACCAGTCGACCCTCCTTCTAATCAGTCAAACATCGTCATTCTTGACGAACACTCCCCTCCTAGGTAGGCCCAAGATGCATCTACTGAAGCTCCTTCCTCCAAACTAGCCACTGGTCATGACGAGGGGCCTTCGAAGATGGTCAGCGTGGGTAAGAACTGGAAGCCCACTTGTCGGCCCATCGATCGCCGACAGGCCGCCAGCGACAAACCCTCTGACACTGGCTTTAGTTGGCCCTTCTGCCATCACGTCTCCGAGCTAGGGGGCGTGTGTGGGAGGAGGTCAAGGCGGCGCTCGTAGGGGATACCGCCGGCGGCGACTCTCATAGGGAGCTAGCTTCTGAGGGCGGCCGCTTCGTCGCACGGAGGCCTCTTGATAAGGAGAGCTCTGTCTTGGAGTCGAGCGTAGCCCACATCCAGGCTATGGAGCAATTTCTCCTCCCAAGGGATGTGGAGATGCTGCAACACTTGCCAAGTGTAGGTTTGCACCTGGCTCTTAAGAGCTACTTCTTGCGGGGGGCCCTCCTTGAGCACGAGCTCTTCTCCCGGCTGTCCTATCTGTCCTATGCACACAAGCTTGCTACCAACTTCGAAGAGAAGTTGGCTAAGGAGAGGAGGGATAGGGAGACTTCTGAGGAGAGGGTTACGGTGTTGGAGGTTGAACTGAGCCGCAATGATGGCAAATGGCGACGAGAGCTTGAGATGAAGGATAACTTGATCAAGGGTTACAAAATCCATCGGGTCAAGCAGCCGACTTCTAATGAGAAGCTCAAGGGGGAGATGTCCGATCTCAATGAGGGCGTCAGCCGCCTCGAGAAAGAGGTCGCCAAGCGGGACGCTTGGATCAAGTACCTGGAGGAGGAGGTCGACTTAGAGAAGCGACATCGGCTCAAAGCTCAAGAGCGCGCTAGGTCAGAACGGTTGGCGGCTGACCACACTAAGCTTGATCTTAAGGAGGAGCGGGTGGCCCATGAAAACACCCAGGCTGCTATGCAAGCTTTGGAGGCTCGCGTCACCTTCCTTGACTCAAAGACGTCCAAGGCGAAGATGATAGAGGAGTATCGTCAAAGCACCTTGGGCAAGGTTGAAGTGGCATTGGCCTGCAAGGCCGGTTTTGACTATCTGGCATCCCAGCTTCCTCTCAGATCCTGACCATTAATCGACAGCGACTATCCACCTCAAGTTTCCATCTATCTTGATTTTTTAAGGGAGATCGAGACAGTTGGAGGGGTGTGGCGCTGGAGGTGGATGAGGGAGAGCATGGCGAGCTAGAGGATGGTCTTGAAGAAGCTGTATTGGCTGTTCCTCCTACTACTCCTACTGACACTCCTGCTACTCCTCTAGCTACTCCTCCAGCTGCTCTGTAGGTGTTGAAAATTGTCTATAAGTACCCGAACATGACTTGTGACGATGGATTGGCCATCGACGACCCATCCGACATGCAACCAAGAACCACTGATGATGTAACCGCGCCGCAAATGCATAAAAGTGAGTCGACGAACGCATGAAGCGAGTCGGCGAGGTGTGCGAATGGTGAAGCTTCAGATCACTGACTATCAAGGAGACGGAATCAACCAGACTCAAACGTCAACAGAACTGAACCGATTGACATTACAATCAACCAGACCCGAATGTTGACAGAACTGAACTGATCGAACTCTAGAATCAACAAGACAATCAACCTTTTAGATTCAACGTGACTGGATAAATCAGGATCAGATAAAATACTCTAGGACAAAAGCCAGCGTCTCGGCCATGGCTGAGACACCATTTGGTGTCTCGGCCTTGGTCGAGACACCAAGGTGTGTCGGCCACACAAACCCCCCCCCCCTCTCTCTCTCATTTGCCTAGAAATAGAGAGGGGGGTCTCAGTTGTTTAGGCTGGAGTTTTTTGCACAGGGCTGGATTTTTCTCTTCTGAGGCTAATAATTTTTCATCTGAGCAGGACTTTTTGGCACAGATCTGAGCTTTTCCACAGACAAGAACTCAGATCTAGATCTCTTGCGCCCGTGGAGACTTCCCGACATAGATCTACGCATCTAGGAGAGGAATCGTGCAGATTAAGGTCAGATCTATAGAGCGACCCTCAAGATTAAAGCTTTGTCTTAATCTCAGGGTTCGTGCGTGACTTTGCTTAGTCGATTTCACCCACTCCGGCAATTATCTCCTTCGTGAGTTAATTCTCGTCGGCGGTTATTTTCTTCATGAAATAATCCCCATAGATCTATGGATCTTGCACCTGGATCTGATCATGCGGTGGTCCACGGACGGAAGAGAGTCCCCGGCATAGGCCACGATTTCACGCAAGTGAGAATCTGACAAATGGATCCCGCGTTTGTTCAAACAAAGGGTGAAAATGTTGTAATCTTTTTTATTTTCATTGTAAGCCTTATAAAAAGGTGATCTTTTTATTTGAATCTCGTTGTAAAAATAAATAAGCTGTAATGAATTCATTCAATGTAAATTGAAGCAACTTTCCCCGAGAACAAGCTGGCGACCACAGTGGGAGCCAACGGTCTTAGATCTGAGATCGTCGTGTCACAACCGCGGATCCAGATCCCAGTTGAAGAGGAGGTCGAATATGAGTTTGACCAACAAAAGTACGAGGAGTACCTCTTGTCCTCGTCTAGATCCTCCACTCCTCGCAAATCCAGAAGGATCTCCACTACAAGGAAGATCCAGTGGGCCTTAGATGCAAAGTCCCACGAAGAAAATTCTAGCCCCGCTGCTGCCAAAGTTGCAGGTAACGGCAAATCCCCCTTGGTGCCCGCAGCCTTTATTCCCTTGGCACTGGGGACGACCGCCTATGGTGTGCCCGTATTCTCGAAGAGAGCCTGGCAGCGATGGTGCCAAAGATGGCGTGTAGATTCGCCAAGGCACTACAATCAACAGATGGGATCCGCTATGAGGCGGATCTAAGATCCAGATTAAAGCAGAGGCTTTAGCCTCAAGTGATTGATGGCCCATCCAAGCCATCGACAAATGAGTGGATCCAAGTCAAGCGGAACCATTCAACACTGGAAGAGCGCATCCGAAAGCGCCGCGCACTCCTTGTGCATGCACGGGCTTTGGTGCAAGAAGCCCGAAGTCTGAAGACGGAAGAGGCAGCACGAAGTAGCCAAAAATGCGCCAAGTCTAGAGGCCAAAGTCTGCAGGCACCCTAGCCCAGACCTCCACGGTGCTGAGGCCAAAGTTTGTGGGTGCTCGAGCTCAAGTCACCCCGGCGCCGAGATCACCTCCGGCGTCCACGTCCAAACTTCCGGCTAAGCTGGTTCCTGCTTCAACTAGCAAGCCAACAATCACGGAGCGCCTCAGCCTGTTGCAAGATGATCGAGGCAAAATGCCGATCAAGGAACGCTTGGGTCCATTGAGGAAGTCATGGGTCACTCCTAATACAGGAGGTCGCACCCACTTCAACAAGGACTGAAGACCCCCGCAGCTTTACACACCGGACTGAGAATCGAAGTCCAAGAGTGCGTTGAGACTTCACGCCCCCACAGGTGAACGTCGAGAAGAGTCACTTTTTAGAACTTTGATAAAGCAGTCCATCCTCAAAAGGAGACGTTGTCGTCTAATGACGACGACGTTATACCTGAGAATTTGTGCCAACACACAATGGGTTGTTCCGGCATTCATGCCGATGAGTTGTACTATCGTGTTGGGGGTACGAGCAGATCTTGAAAAAGGAGTTCCCCTAAGAAGCCTTCACATTGCCCCTATTCCGAGTTGATCAGAGCAGTGCTATCGGAGTGCAACTGCACCAAAGCAGTTCCAGAGAGGGTGTCGGTCTTCGACAGACTTGGTGCTGAAATGCCGAAGCCCAGGTCAAGACGCTTCCGTAGGAGAAGATCAGTGTCTCAAAGTAATGAATTGCTGAGAATCGCCAATAACATGACGGGCAGAGGGACGTTAACTCGTGCTGGTACTCGACCATTCGACCGAATAACGCGGTTGCAGAACGGGACTTTTCGGCAATCCAATTACGATAAGATACTAAATGGGTTGCCATCAGATGATGAAGTGTTGGATGCTGGCTCCACATTGGCTTCCGATAACACGGTTTCCAGTGAGGGGCAACCCCGAGAAGCGCTCATGATCAGCACCGAGCAGGTGGCCAAGATGCTTAAAGAGGCGATGGTTAAACAGAAAGAGAACTTCAAGTTCAAAATGGAGATGGTCATGCAGCAGATGAGAGAAATGCATGACCAACAAATCCAGGCGCTGATGAACCGCCAGGGTGAATCCAGTCATCACAACAATGTCAATCAAGTTGACAGCGACATAGACCGGGAGGAGGACCGTGATGCCGGAACTCCCCCTGAAGAGTGGAATCTAAGGGTAGTCACGAGAACGCTAGTGGGAATGTCGTCATTCCTGAGAATGAGAAGATAAAAGACCTCGAGAGTAAGATCAACACCTTGATCTCCGCTCAAGAGGTGAAGAAGACGAGTATATCATGTCCATACCCAAGGGAGTGGGAGTCGATCCCATATCCGTTGAAGTTTAGTCTAATTAATTTCACGTCGTTCGACAGAAAGGGGTCTCCCACTAAACATTTGATTTACTTAAAATCTCGCTGGGGGGTTATTTCTAGAAATGAGCCTTTGATGGTTCGGTCATTTATTAGCACCCTTCGAGGAGCTGCCTTCGATTGGTACCGCCGTCTCAAACCAGGGAGTGTTACCTGCTGGGACCACATGAAGTCCATGTTCCTTACAAACTTCTTCGACGATGACACCAAGATATCCATTGGGACGTTGTTAGATAAAAAGCGAAAAAAAACAGAGAGACTGTGTTGACGTTGGTCAACGCGTCGTAGCAAAGAATTCTCCGATCAGAGGTTGAATTCTAAACAAATTTTGACGCCAGTCAATGCGTCGCAGCGAAGAATCCACCGATCAAAGGTTGGATTTTGAAAAATTTTGACACCGGTCAACGCGTCGCAGTGAAGCATTCGCTGATCAAAGGTTGGATTCCGAGGAAATTTTGACGCCGGTCAACGCGTCGCGAACAGAGATTCACCAATTAACAGAGGAGTCTTGGAAAAAGTTTGATGGTCAATTATACGACAACTCACCGACATGAGTCAAAACCAAATGAACTCAGTCACCAGCTCCGGTTCAAGATTTCGACAACGGTCAGACAAAAAATGCAGTACTGTGATACTTTCAGCCATCCTACGAAGCTCTAGAGAATCTGGAAGGATTGGAGGAATCAAATTCTAAAGCTAATCTCAGGTTCCGTTATACCTATTGAAGGTTGGGGCCTATCATATCTAAAGTATTTCGGGCTCGTCTAAAAATGATCAAGACTGAAACACTTTGGAGGGGGTATCTGTAGGCACTGAAAATTGCCTATAAGTACCCTAATGTGACTCGTGACGATGGATTGGTGATCGACGACCCATCCGACGATGCAACCAAGAACCGCTGATGATGTAACCGCGGTGCAAACGCATAAAAGCGAGTCGACAAACACATGAAGCGAGTTCACAAGTCTTACGAACCAGTGAAGTGACAAATTGTGGAATAAATCCAATGGTGAAGCTTCAGATCAGTAACATCGACGAGACAGAATCAACCGGACTCAAACGTCGACGGAACTGAACCGATCTACATTACAATCAACCGGACCCAAACATCAATGAAACAAAATTGATCGAACTCCGGAATCAACAAGACAATCAACTGGATTCGGATTCGATGCGACCAGATAAATTAGGATCAGATAAAACACTGGGACAAAAGCTAGTGTCTCGGCCACTTGGCCGAGACACCAAGGTGTGTCGGCCACAAAACCCCCCCTCTCTCTCATTTGCCTATAAATAGAGAGGGGGGTCTCAGTTGTTCGGGCTGGAGTTTTTTACACAGGGCTAGATTTTTCTCTTCTGAGGCTGATAATTTTTCATCTGAGCGGGACTTTTTGGCACAGATATGAGCTTTTCCACAGACGAGAACTCAGATCTAGTTCTCTTGCGCACGAGAAGACTTCCCGACACAAATCTACGCATCCAGGAGAGGAGATCGTGTAGATTAAGGTCAGATCTACAGATCCACCCTCAAGATTAAGCTTTGTCTTAATCTCAGCGTTCATGCGTGACTTCGCTTGGTCGATTTTACCCACTCTGGCAATTATCTCCTTCGTGAGTTAATTTCCGTCGGCGGTTATTTCCTTCGTGAAATAATCCTCACAGATCTGTAGATCTTGCATCTAGATCTAATCACCCGATGGTCCACGGACGGAATAGAGTCCCCTGCACAGGTTAATATCCCACGCAAGCGAGGATCCGACGAACGGATCCTGCGTTTGTTCAAACAAAGGGTGAAAAAGTTATAATCTTTTTGAGTTTTGTTGTAAGCCTTATAAAAAGATGATCTTTTTATTTGAATCTCGTTGTAAAAGTAAATAATCTGTAACAAATTCATTCAATGGAAATCGAAGCAACTTTCCCTGTGAACATGCTCCAACAACTGGTGTCAGCTCTTAGCTGCCGAATCCTACCCCCTGTCCTGGTCCAAAGGTGCGATTCTTGTGTCCCCCTTTTTTTATTATATATTATTATTTTTTCATGCGGCGATGTTGGATGACCAACGTCGCGAGATGAGGAAGCCCGACTTCCTGTTCGGGGACACCACAGCTGACCCTTCGGCCATGCTCCTTGGAGGGAGCAAGTGGCTTCGTGAAGTTGAAGGGGTTCCATACTTCCTCCCAAGCATGATGCGGGAGTTTTCTCTGATAGAGCTGTGGTCCCTTTCCATCCAAGGATGATGAACTGGGATTTGACTCCGAGTCAAGACGGGGTCACTTGCGGCATCTTCATGGGTTCCGAAGCTAGGTGTGGGGTTGATAGCTCCCACAAGAGCGTGACCGCTTTGCACCCCGGTCTTCTACAAAGCAAGCTCCCGATGGGTGAGACGCCTGACCTTCCGTCATCGTTTCTTCCGTGCCGGAAGTCAATTTCCTCCAAAGGACTTCAGAGCGCCCAGGTGGATTCATTCTTCTTCCGGCAACAGCCCCTGGTGGTACATGATCACCTAGTATATACTGGCAGAGAACTCTGACCTGTAGGGGACAGAGTTGTATGGGGTGATCAATGCCCCTCAGTTCCAGAGCATCTTAGAGCTCTACTGTCCGGATAGTGGGACTTTCTTCACACCAAACGGAGAGCTGGGTTTGGCGCTTCATGAGATGCATGACGTGTCGAGGCTGCCGATGGGGGAATTCCCTTATGAAGAGTACGTCCCCGGCCAGGCGGAGATCGATTACCTGTCCACGCACTCTCCTCTTGTGGTGGAGACCCTATGGGAGCTCCTCTGCCACTATCACATATGCTTGGGCACTCTTAGATCGGTGGATCATAAGGGCCACAAGAAGAGGGTTCTTGGCATCAGCCACAAGAATTGGGCGGACTACTTGTTGTCTCACAATGACGACAAGAAGAAGCCCATCCTCCCATTAGGCGAATGTGACAGGGAGACGATAGACCGCAGGGCGTCAGAGAGTAGTGGGTCAATGACCCTCGAGCACGACGACGGAGGGTTCTTGGTGGGGACGACTTTCAAGTCATACCACCATCAGGCAGGGACTCCTATTTCGAAGAAGGCGCTGCTCGCCGGCTACCTGATGCTATGGCTGAAACGGTGTGTGGTGCCCACACACTCGTTCGAGGCAATCCCAGTGGCAGTTGTCTACCCAGCCGTACGCTTGGCCTACGGGCGCTCTTATGCGCTAGTATCAGCGATGACGGCGTGCATCTAGAACGGCCTCCGGAAGTTGTCGGCGCAATTCTGCCGCGTCTCTTACGCTGAGGTAGAGGGCGGAGAGGAGGTGGCCAGGACCCCGAACCCTCGTGTCAGCCTACCGTACACTTACCTGATGGCTTGGTTGGTGTCGCACTGCAAGTGCATGATGAGCGCACCAGCGGCGCATCAGGAGGGGAGGGGCGCTCCGTTTGTTCAACAGCTCGAGGTTTGTTTCTTGAAGTTCTGGGATGTTGCTAAGATGAGGAAGGCGTTGTCCTTCTTCGAGAATTATGACTTTTTCGGTGCTTCCCCTACTTCTCAGGTGGGGGCTACGGTGAGTCCCTTCAGGATGCGTTGACAGCTGACCAGCACACTACCCTGTCTTTAGGGAGCTTCAGGTGGTTGGTGAACATTTGGCCTGGCTACCACTTCCTCCGATCGGGCATGACTTGCTTGCTGGAACCGTTCTTCCCGAGCCGCTTCTCTCGTCAGTTCAGGTACGACCAGCTGTATGTTGGTAACATCAACCCCCAGTGAAATCTGAAGGGGGGTTGGTTGATGGAACACGAGGATGGTTTTGGATGCATGCCGGTTGCACGGGTGCGCATTTCGTGCTGCCCTTGAGGTACCGTGTTCCTCATGATACATTCACCTACTGTAAGTGGTATCGGAGTGTGAGTATTGCTCCTGAAGGATTCGACCTCCACACGTCATGTTTGACCGAGCGGCATCGTCGCTCAAGGGGCCCTTCCCGTATACCACAGCAAGGTGAACGCCGTCATGCTGAGGAGTCTGAGGTAGCTCAGACCAAAGGGGCCGAGACATCGGCGGCTGTGGAGGCAGTGACAGCGCTGGTAGTGGGGGCGGAGGCGGGGCAGTCCACAGGGACTCTTCGGGAACACTGGATCCCGACACCTTATGGAGGTCTCCGTAACGTCTCGATCCCCATCCCGATTCCCCCCTATGATCCGTCTTTCCCTTGGTTCACAATGGGGCAAGAAGCAACAGTAGGTTTGTCTCAGATCGGGGAGCGCGTGGGGCAGGCCAGTGGCTCTATCGCTGAGCACATGTAGTTGCAGCCCTCTTTCTTTGACTCCCCGCTCCCGTCGAAACACTGGAGGGAGGAGAGTACGAGCTCTGCCGACGAGGAGGTGGCGAAAAAGGCTCGGCACGAAGAGGTTCCTCCTGTCGCTGAATCCACTATGCCCATTCCGCAGGGGCCAATGGCTTTAGTGGTTGCTGAGCCGCAAGAGCAGCCGGTATCAGTTCACCTCGACATGCCTGCCATCTCGAAGGGTAAGTATTCCTAGTCTCTTCCCGTCATTCGGTAAATTGATCATGGTTGGACTCAGGCTCGCCTTTTAACTTGTCGCAAGTGCGGCTGGCGAGGCCCTCGAGATTTCCTCGGGGGACGAAAGCAGTGCTTTAGATTGCGATGCGGTCCTGCCCCCTCGGGAGGAGGAGGTCAGCGTAGAGGTGTCATCACCGTCCAGGGAGGCATCGCCCTCTACCTGTGAGGAGTCTGCACAAGGGGAGCCTTCTACTCATGTCGGGGAGGCGTCAGGCCAGGCAGAGGCGCCGACTGAGATAGTTGTCACGTTTGGTACTGAAGTTCGGGTTCAGGTCCCAGAAGACACTCCTCTCTATCCCTCAGTTCGCCTCAAGAGGAGGCTCGTGGAGGCGACAGTCAAGGACTTTCAAGGTCTTCTCCGCGATAGTATCCAGATGGTGTTGGATGGAGGCTGCTCGTTTAACGAGCTAAAACCCATGTTGGAGATGTATCTGGGTAACTTGATCACTCTGACGGACGCAGACGCAGCCTCACCATTTAAACGGCGCCTAGCGGCGATAGAAAGGGATGTCCAGGAGTTACTCTTCCTTCGCCGTAAGAATCTTCTGGCTGAGGCTTCTGAGAACGCGCGGTCCGTCGTGCAGGAGCAGAAGGAATTCTTGGGCAAGACCCTGGCCGAGGAGACCGCGTTGGCAGAGGAGGTGGCCCGCATAACTGCCGAAGGGAAGAGGTTTGATGAGGCACATCGAGAAGCCGACGCCTGCCTGGCGGAGGTGACTCAATCCATCTCGAGCGCAGAGCGTACCATTGCGGAGCTACAGGCCTTTGTGGAGAAGAAAGCACCAGTTCGAGAGGCAGCTTTGAAAGAGCTGAATGAGATTGAGGTCCTACAGCAGCTAGCCGTCTCCAAGTTTGAGGAGAAAAGCTGGGCCTTAGAGGAGACGAGGGCTACTCTTCAGAATGCTGTCTCCATTACCGAGGAAGAGATCTGCGAGAAGGTCCTCCTCACCCTAGAAAACGACCACCAAAAGGCGATTCGGGAGATTGCGTCGCGACTTAAGAGATTTTGATGCTCATTCGGATGTACCCCTTCTCCTTTTGTACTTTGTCTAAATTTCCTTATCATGAATGAAAGCTAGACTTTTTACCTTCTCATTATCTTGAATGACTTTTGTGCACGGCTTCTTGCTTCTACCCCCAGACTCTCAGGAGTTTTAGCAAATACTCAGCTATCAACGGATTTGATTTGCCTTTACCGATCACCGTTTGAATCGGGCTAGTATGCGGGTTGTCTAAGTCTGTCCCACATGTAACATCCAAGAGAGTTAACTCTCTTAGTGCTACGATATTGAATACGTAGACTTCGTCTTTCTCACGAGAATAGACTACCCGGCCACATGTGTTAGACGTAGACTAATCTCGAATGAGGGACCGAGATAAAGTCCCCTATGCCAGAGAGGCATAGATTCAGTTGTTATTTGGGTCAACAATAACAACTGGCTACGCGTGGATTAGCCGCGCGTGTAGACTTTGTCTTCTCCTGGGGCAAAGACGAACCCTGCTTTGTCTTCTCCTGGGCCAAAGACGAACCCTGTTTTGTCTTCTCTTGGGGTAAAGACAAACCCTGTTTTGTCTTCTCTTGGGGCAAAGACGAACCCAAAATAGTAGCACCTCGCATAGTAGGCCACCATTCACCGATTGCTCTAAATATATTAGAATGCTGGGAAAGGATCAGGCCATTCAGAGACATTTGAGTATGATGACTGATCGAACCATCAGACGTGATTGTTAATATGATAGTTATGTGGACCCACCATCCTATTGACGAGGACGAGAAGGTTGAATTTGTCTAAGGTGTAGTGTTAACCCGACAAGGATTTGTTACGATCGGGGTAACTTTGAGGACCCACCATCCTATTGACGATGGTTGGCAGGTTGATTGTTAGAGGTGTAATGTTGACCTGACAGTGGGAGCGATCCCATCGTCCTGTTAAAGAGGATCAACGGGAGAATTTGTCTGTAGTCCTAACTATCTAAAGATTTGACCAAATAGGAATTTGGGATGGCCTTAACCATTTAGAGGCTTGACTGTTCAATTTGGAGGACCTCTCGTCTATGGAAAGGAGCGAGAGAGGAATTTGGCTTTGGCCCTGACTGTAGGAAGGTTTGACCAAATGGGAGACGCAAGGAGCAGTTTATACTCGTATACTGGTCGGAGTAAAGGATCAGTATATACTCATATCCTTGTTGGAGTAATGGGAGTAGTTTAACCTCATGCACCAGTTAGAGGATGATGGGAGCAGTTTAACCTCATGCACCAATTGGAGGATGATGGGAGCAGTTTAAACTCATGCACTAGTTAGAGGTTAGAAGCCATTCATTGACTCAGATTTGTGGACCCACCGTCCTATTGGAAAGGATCGGTGAGGGAGAATTTAAGAGTGGTCCTCTCGTTCATGGAAGAAATCGAAGAGGGTTTGTTGGTGGAAGTGGTCGCTGCCACCAGAACATTGTCCCCTTTTGCACGGGTGTGAGGGATGAAGTTGTCTTGGTCATCATCTTCTCGAAATTCGTGCAGCTCTTCAGCATCTATGCGCTTGAGCATGTTTTCGACTTGTTCTCCTTGGCGGATTAAGTCTTTCCATGAGCGAGATT